>JAVJIF010014225.1:0-123530 GCA_038442645.1 Agave tequilana
TAATTCCTATAAACTCATCTGTCCTAATGCCCTAATTCATGCAGGGTATGATAAAGAGAAGATAAACATGAATCCCATCCAAAAAATTTAAAAGTTCAAATCAAATGGGGATCGACTCAAATTCAGAGGATCTAGAGGCTATCTTATCTAAAGATTGGATCTACCAATAAGATAACACTACATAAATTCAAAGAAAAAATGAAATTTGTGAAGACCCTATTAGTTTTGCTGAGGATAAAGAAATATATCATCAAACACAGAGCAGAGATTCAAAATCCAGAAGCACGGAAGGATAGAGGACAGATGGAAGAGATACGCCCCCAGACCCTGGCCTAATGACCAGGATCAAGCCGTGAAAAGCCACAATTTCGTGGCTATATAGTTGAATTAGGGAGAGCATTTTCTCTCCCTATCTCTTTACGCTCTCTCTTATCTGTATTTTCCTATAAATACCTGTATTTTAGTGAGAGAGAAGGCCAGAGGGCTGAAAGACCAGAGAAAGAAGATTTTGAGTATTGCAATGTGAGATTGGAGAAGATCAAGGGTTTTGTAATTAAAGATTATTAAATAAAATTCAGAGTTCTTCTACAAGATCCTGCACCGTCTTCAATTTAAGTTTTCTTTAATTTTTTCTTTATTTTTTTTTATGCGATTCTCTTTTGCTGTTTACATGTTTGATTCCATAAATTCATCACTAATTTTATGCATGTTCTTTTCTCTTTTTTTATTAGTTTTTTTTTGTTTAAGCATCATTTGGAGGAGGGAGACATCAAAATGATGACAGGGAACAAAGTCACCATTTTAATCTTCCTTTCCTTTCATCTCAAACTCTTAGGTTATTTCTTCATCACCTTAATTAATTGATCTTCGCACAAGGTTGGTACTCTTTTAATTTTTATTTTCTCATAGTTTCTTTGCTTCTCTTATTTTTTTATACTTAGAAATCTTTAATTTTTAAAACCATCATCACACCTTTCTTTAAAGAATTTCTCAACTAGACTAAGATAAAAATTAGATTTTTTAAACTAGATTTTCAAAAATAAATCTCTGTGGATTCGACCATATACTTGCAACTAGTAAGTTTAGGTTTTCTAAAATTTGTACGTCATTCAAACAACGATGGAGTTTTTCATGACTTTCAAATCGCCTATATTTTCAAAATTATTTTAAACTAGTTCTTTATTCTTCAATTGGTAGTGTTTTCAACCTATGCTAAAATTATCTTCAAGAATTATTTTGAAAACTTCTACCCTTCAAGGACGGTTGGTTGGGCGACCATGCCTTTGTTGGCCCAAAGGCCCATCACTCTAGTTTTGATGATGATTAACTCATGTAGTTATAGTTTACTAATGATCTTGTGTTTATATAGTTTCAGTTATTAATCAAGATATTAGTAGGTGTCTAACTTTAACAAAAGAGTTTTGGAGCTAACACATGTACATTCAAGAGCTTAGCATCAAGATCGAATCTAGCACTCAGTTGGAGTCTATCTCGTTGGATCGTATTTGGATCGAGTCAACTTGGAGAGAGTTCTACAAGAAGACTTCAGTTTGTGTTGTTTAGATCTTGTGTAAGATAAATAGTGTTGATATGCTCAAGTTCACACACACACAAGTTTCTATATGTTTGATTTTCATTCAACCGGTTTTGAATTTCATATCAAAAACATAGATATAATATCTTTCATGTATATTGAATTTTATCTATACACTCTGTGCTTCAAAAGAGCTTCAATATCTTGTTTTTGTATCTATACATGTTTTGGAGAAATGGTTTTTCTTTTCAAAATAGAAGTTTTGGAAAGTTTTTTGTTTTAAGCTTAACTTCTCACAAAAATGGTTCAAAATGTTTGTAATATGTGTTGATTTTTGATCACACACATTTGCACTTTAAAGTATTTTAAAGAACTTATTTTTGTGAAATTAATGAGATTTTATGGGATTTTAATTGGATCAAAAAGATAAGTTTTCAGAACCCATATACCCAGTCTGTTTTGTGCTAGCGCTCACCGGGAGGTCGACCGGGCCGGTTGACCGATGTGCACAAGAGTGTGCACGTAGCCAACCTCTTAGGCTGGTCGATCGCACGTTGACCGACTGTAAGTCCCTTACTTTCGGGTAAGGGCGGTCGACCGGAGGTAGGCAACAGTCAGAATTTGACCGTTGGCTGATTGACCGGCTGGTCGACCAGATGGTCAGAATTGACCATATTTGGCTGCCAATGGATATATTTTTTAAAAGCCTATAAATAGGGTTTTCTCTTGGATGATTTGAACAACAATTTTAAGAGCTTTATTTTCTATATTTTTAGAGTTTTTGCAACAATTCAAAAAAAAGTTTTTGGGCTAAAAGTTATTGATTTTTATTTAGGTTTTCAAGGGTTGGAAATTCAAAGAAAAGAGCCTTTTGGGAATTGGGTTTTTGGTCTATATTCTTGATATATATCTTGTATCTCCCCAAGAGTTTTCTTTGTAATTTTATCTTCCAATCTCCTTGGTTTTTCTCACACTTGAGCTATTACATCTATCCTATCATTAGGATCTTTTTGTTGGTGAGAAAAAGTGTTTATGATTCTTTAGATCACTAAGTTGCAATCTTTGCTTTGGCTTATTGTTACCCCTCTTGTGGTGAGGTGGTTGTTGGTTTAGTGTCTATCCCTCTTGTGGAGAGGTGATCTTTATTTTGGCATTGGTGTCTTACCTCTTATGTAGAGGTGGCTGTTGTTGGGGAGAGGAGGTGTGTTCTCCTTGTATTGTATTACCCAAATTCTCGGTGGAGGTTCCCTGTGTGGGAAGTCCTTTGTGGACACATTAGCGGAAATCCTTCTGTGTTAAGGTAGAGACGTAGAGCAGTGGTTCGAAACCTCGAAACACATCTCGACGTTTGCGTTTGATCAACTTTCTCTAAACTCTCTCTCTTTAATATTTAGCATTAATTCATATTGCTCATATCTGGTGTTAATTGTGTTATCATACTTGTGTTAAACCAAAAGAGCTTCACATAGCGCCTCAACTCTTATCTAAGAGGAAACTAGAGGAGATAGTCCAGAGCCCTTTACGGGAAATTCGGCTACACTCTTTGATTATACATAGTGTGTTGCTTTAGATTTGAATTCTGCATCATTTCATTTTAGATTGCATTGAATTTTTAATAGATTGGCCTTACACCTATTCACTCCCCTCTAGATGTAATTTCAATTGGTATCAGAGCCTACGCTCCTGATATTAGATTTAACCACCTAGGTGTGAGATCTTGAATAGCTAATCTAGTATTTGCATTTGCATACTTATTTATTTACACACACTCATGGATATCATGACCCCTCCCATGTTTAATGTCTCTAAAATTTATATACGGAAGGTTAGAATGTGTGCTCATTTAAAAGCCCTAGGTTTGCATGTTTACTTTGCCGCTACTAAGGAATCTTATCTTGGCAATAGCAAGCATAAAAAGGCTAACGCACAAGCATTAAAGGCCATTAGAAAATCTCTTAGCAAAGAATATCTAAATATGATTTCTCATTGTGATTCTGCCTTTGAGTGTGGAACATATTGATATCTCTCGAGCTACAAACGCCAATCAATGAGGAGGAGAAATCTAGTGGAGAAAAGTTTGACCAACGTTGCTTCATGGTCCAAGGGAATGACTCCTTTGAGGTATATTCGGATACTCAACTAGATGATAATACTAGTTCTTCTTGTAATGAGTGTATGAATGCACATGCTTTAAATGAAGAACAATCTATGATATGTAAACAATGTTGGCCTAGAGGCTTTCCACTCTAGTTTTGATGATGATTAACTCATGTAGTTATGTTTACTAATAATCTTGTGATGTTTAGTTTCAGATTTTTAACCAAGATATTAGTAGGTGATTAGCTTCAACAAAAGTGTTTTGGAGCTTCTCACATGGTGATTCAAGAGCCCGAGCGTCAAAGTTCATACCCTAACACTCGTTGGAGTCAAGCTCGGTTGATCATGTATGGATCGAGTCAACTTGGAGACGGAGCTCTACAAGAAGACCTCGGTACAGTGTTTAGTTTAGTTTTTAGATCCATTTGTAAAGACTACATAGTGTGATATGCTCAAGTTCACAACACACACACATTTGTTTAAGTTTCATGTTTTGGTTTTCAGTTTTTGGTTTAACCGATCTTGATTTTCATGAATAGATAGAATCAAAACAAGTTTATATGGTTTAATGTATATTAGATTTGTTCTATATACATGTATGCTTCATATACTTAGACAAACTTATTTTGATATGCCTATTCATGTATTTAAGTTTTGTGTTTTAACAAAACATATATTCGGATTTAATATCAAAAACATTGATATATATCTTCATATGTATATTGGATTATATCCATATACAACATGCCTTAAATATTGTTTCATATCATGTTTTTGTATTTTGATGAGTTTGGACAAAACGATTTTACATTTGAAAAATTCAAGTTTTGGAAAATACGGGTTTGGTTTTCGGCAAAATTTGTAAGTCACAAAAATGGTTCAAATAGTTTGAAATATGTGTTGAAATTTTTCACACATGTTTGTATATCAAAGTATTATACTGAAACTATTTTTGTGGATTTTTAGAGAATTTATGAGATTTATTTGGTAATTAAAAACCTAGTTTTCTAATCCCTTAAAAACCCTGCCAGGCTCTGGCGGTCGACCGGACCGGTTGACCAGAGCGGTCGACCGGACATGCACAAGAACGTGCATAAGGTCGTATCAGTTGGCCGGTCGACTGAGCGGTCGACCGACTGAAGGCAACCCACTCTCGGGTTGCCCCGGTCGACCGGGCGGTCGATCGGCCAAGAGCCATTGCTCTCTGGTTCAGGGCCCGGTCGACCGGGCGGTCGATCGGAAGGCTCAACGGTCAAAAATTTGATCGTTGGTCGGTCGACCGGCTGGTCGACCGGAAGGTCAAATTTGACCTTGCAGCTGCCAACTGGCAGAATTTGTATGGGGGCTATTTATACCCCATTTGGAGTAGGTTTTGGTTAAGTATTCAAGAGCCAAAATTTCAGAGTTTCTCTAGTGTTTTTACAAGTTTTAAAAAGAGTTTTAGAGCTTCAAAGAATTGAACTTCATTTGTTTTTAAAAGTGTTTTTATTTCAAGAAAATAGTCTTTTGGGAATTTATTTTGGTCTAAACATTCTATATCTATTTGGAGATTTCCCAAGTGATTTTCTTTGTTCAAAACACTTTATTTTCTCACACTTGAGCTTATCATATCTACCTATCTATTAGGATCTTTGTGTAAGTGAGAAAGAATTGGTTTGTGGTCTTTTGATCACCAAGTTGTAAACCCTCCTACTTTGTGTTATCTCTCTTGTGTAGAGGTAGATTTGTGGAGTGGTGGCTTTGTGCCCTATCCCTCTAGTGAGAGGTTGATTGATTGTATTGGCTTTGTGCCTATCCCTTATTTGTGAGGTTGATTTGTGGTGGCTTTGTGCCTAACCTCTAAGTGTAGAGGTTGTGTTTGTAAAGAGAGGAGTTGTGTTCTCTCGGTGATTGTATTGCCCCAAATCCTCAGTTGAGGTTCCCTGTGTGGGAGTCCTGTGTGGACAAGTTAGTGAAAATCCTTCTGTGTGAAGGCGGGGACGTAGAGCTGTGTGCTCGAAGCTCGAAACATATCCGTATGTTAGCGATTGATCCATTGACTCTCTAACTCTCTCTCTTTACTTTGTACCTTGCATCATTTCATATTGCTCATTCATTATATGCTTGGCTTGTTTGTGTGTGCCTCACTTGTGCTTAACCACGAGAGCTTCATATAGCGCCTCAACTCTTATTCAGAGGAATCAAGAGGAGTTAGTCCAGAGCCCTTCACCGGGAATTCGGCTACACTCGTTGGTTGCATTAAGTGTTATTGCAATTAAGTTTTAATTTCCACATTTAGTTCATTAGATTAGCCGTACGCCTATTCACCCCCCTCTAGGTGCACTTTCAATTGGTATCAGAGCCTATACTCCTGATATTTGGTTTAACCACCTAGGAGTGTGATCTTGGTTTTGCTAATCTACATTTGCATTTTCATTTGCACACATATTGTTTGCACTCATGGATAGCCCTCCCATGTTTGATATCTCTAGACTTGATATATGGAAGGTTATGATGAGTTGTCATTTAAAAGCCCTAGGATATAAAGTTTACCTTGCCATTACCAAGGAATCCTATCTTAGTGATAACAGGCAAATAGAGGCCAATGCACTAGCCCTAAAGGCACTTAGAGCATCTCTTCATAAAGAATATTTACATGTGTTTTCTCACTATGAGTCCGCTTTTGCAGTATGGAGCATTTTGACCTCTCCCGAGCTACAAAATCTTATCAATAAGAAGAGGAGATCTAGAAGAGACGTGTCCGATGAACGTTACTTCATGGTCCAAGGGAATGACTTCCTTGAGGTACACTCGGGCACTCAACTAGATGCTAGCACTAGTTCCTATTGCACCGAGTGTTTGGAGGCACAAGCCATGAATGATGAACTTGCTAAAAAATTGTGAAAATTTGATTTCAAAATACAAACTTTTGAAAAAGGAAAGTCTTGGTTTAAAAGAAGAAAATAAAAATTTATCTTCTAGACTTGAGATTGTTTTGCAAGAAAGGGATGAGATTTCAAGTGAAAGTGACTCGCTTAAATCCCAACTTGATCTTGCACTTAATGAAAACAAAATTTTGAAAACTAAAAATGATTGTGAATATGTTTTGAAGAAAAATGAGGATTTAACTTCAAAACTTGATTTTGTATTAAAAGAAAATAATTCTTTAAAAAATAAACAAATTTGATTTCACAAGAATTGAAAGATTGTTTAAAGAAAAATATTTCTTTGCAAAATGATTTAGATACACATGTTTTCCATGCTAGTGTTGCTTCATCATCTAGCTTACTTATTGCATGCACTTCTTCTATAATTGAAAATGATATAAATTTATTAAAGAAGAATGTGGATTGTTTGGGCTCCACTTTGAGCCATTGTGTTTTGAGCCATACACGTTTGGAATCCTTGTTTCGAAAGAAACAAGTTCCTTCTATGCATGCACACCATCCACGGCATACACATGCTTCGCACGTTCATGAACACAACACTATTTATGCTCATGTGTACACTTGTACACATTGTGGACGTAAGGGCCACCTTGCTAAGTTTTGCTATGATCGTATACATGATTCAAATTTAGCAACTAAGTTTGTTTGGGTTAGGAAAGGAGCTAACCCCCATGGACCCAAAGAGTGTGGGTACCAAAGTCCACTCCTATTGTATTTGATGTAGGTGTGGGCTCTCGCATGACGTGAGAGTGATGATGCCTTGAGGTGGATGCATTTCGAGCTTTATGAGGACTATTTGGATGTATCACTTTCAAGGGGTGTTTGGTGGGGGACCACCTCGGTTTGGAGATAAGGAGATGTACCCTCATGGTTTTGGTAATGATCTCTTACTCCTCATTTATTGTTTACATGCTTTTCAATCATTATTTTTAGCATATTTTGATGTTTCATAATTAGTATGTTATATGTCATGATATTTAGATTAGTGATATACATGTTTAGTTATTTGAGACACCCATGTTTAATATGGATTTATATCTTTTGTGTTCTCACATTTGTTTTAACTAATGTGTATGTCCTAGATCTATGCATGTGCATGTACATAATGATCATATGTATGTTTATGAGTTTTTATTTTGATTTCTATACTTTATGTTTTAATTACATGTTTAGATGTTAGTTTGCATTAAAACTTGGATATATACTTGTACAACTAATGAGCCACAAATAGATTATTACATGTTTGTACTAGAACGCTAATTTGTACTCATTAGATGTACTAGTATAACCTAGTTTTGATGATCCATGTATTTGACTTCTATTCTCATTTTATACATGTTTTCATGTTTATATGTTTAAGTTCATGTATATGTCTATTTTGTCTAAACTATTGTCTATACATATACATCTTTTGAGCCACTTGCCTTCATGCATATACTTTTGTGGACTCGTCTATATTTGGATATGTATGTATACTTTGGTTTGTACATGATATACATATACCTTGAAGAATTCTAGTTTTGATAATTTTCATGTTTTTCATGAAATATATTTTTGTTTTATTCCTTACTTGAAGGATTTCGTACTAGTTTACAAATTTTCATATAACTAGTTCGTATTCTTCATTTTGGAAGAGTTTTTAATTATACTAAACTATTTTCAAACCTATTTTTGAAAACCCCTTCCATCTACGGGCGGTTGGTTGGGCGACCATGCCTTGTATGCTTAATATTGAAATTTTTTTTTAAACATGTGCATGAAATAGGTGGAAAGGAATATGAGTTATACACTTGATCTTATTATGTTTTCAATGGGTATCATTGGATTTTTTCAATTGGTATCACTATTGACATTCATTTTGTATACTCATATATGTTTTTATATATGTGTACTTTCAACTTCAAATAGTATCAATTTCGATTGGTATTTAATTTTCATACATATATATGTTTTATTTGTGCTTACTATATCTCTATATTTTTGAGCACAAATTTTGGTTATGCTAAGCTTGATTTCTTAATGACTAATTTATTTCAATTGATTATGTTTCAATTGGTATCATATACAAGCTTATGCATCATTTTGTTTGATATTTCATAAAGGGGGAGAAAATTCATATTTCTACTTTCAATTGGTATTTCACCTTCCAATTATTTGGTATTCTACTCCCACACTTTATGTTAAAAATGATTAAAAAAGAAAAGGATATTGATTATTTTTGGTATCATATGCTTTTAATGAATAATTACTTTCAATTGGTACTAATCTTTTCAAATTGGTATCAAGATTACCTATAAGTTTTACTTTAAATTGGTATCAAAATGTTTGGTTGAATTGCTAAAATGATTTATTTACTTACAATTGGTATTTAATTGATATTTACTTACAATTGGTATCAATTGGTATTTAAATTTATATTAAACATTTATTTTATGTATCACATTATGTACTTTCAATTGGTATATTTCATTGATATCATGATGCACTCAATTGATATATTTTTTGTCAAATTGGTATCATAATGTTTTGTTTTGATTTCACCCCTTATTGATATTTTTTGTTTAAGACAAAGGGGGGAGAATATTGTTTTCTTTGACCCCTTTGTTGATGATTGACAAAAAGAGGGAGAAAGATTTTGAGTTTATATATGCATATTTTTGTTTTTGCATATATTGATTTTATGAGAAAATGATTTTGAGAGTTTAAACAAAAAGGGGGAGAAGGTTTTTGAAACATATGGTTGATTTATGCATGTTTCTCTCTCCTAGTTGATGCATACATTTGTTTTGACGCATACATTTGTTTAATATCATGTGCTTCATTGAATATCTTATGTTTATTGCTATGCATGAGTTAAGGGGGAGCTTCTTTGAAGCTTAACTTTAATCCATGCATATATAACTCCATGAGTTTTGTCATCATCAAAAAGGGGGAGATTGTTGGCCCAGAGGCTTTCCACTCTAGTTTTGATGATGATTAACTCATGTAGTTATGTTTACTAATAATCTTGTGATGTTTAGTTTCAGATTTTTAACCAAGATATTAGTAGGTGATTAGCTTCAACAAAAGTATTTTGGAGCTTCTCACATGGTGATTCAAGAGCCCGAGCGTCAAAGTTCATACCCTAGCACTCGTTGGAGTTAAGCTCGGTGGATCACGTTTAGATCGAGTCGACTTGGAGACGGAGCTCTACAAGAAGACCTCGGTACAGTGTTTAGTTTAGTTTTTAGATCCATTTGTAAAGACTAGATAGTGTGATATGCTCAAGTTCACAGCACACACACTTGTTTAAGTTTCATGTTTTAGTTTTTGGTTTTTTGTTTAACCGATCTTGGTTTTCATGAATAGATAGAATCAAAACAAGTTTACATGGTTTAATGTATATTAGATTTGTTCTATATACATGTATGCTTCATATACTTAGAAAAACTTATTTTGATATGCCTATTCATGTATTTAAGTTTTGTGTTTTAACAAAACATATTTTCGGATTTAATATCAAAAACATTTATAAATATCTTCATATGTATATTGGATTATATCCATATACAACATGCCTTAAATATTGTTTCATATCATGTTTTTGTATTTGGATGAGTTTGGACAAAACGATTTTACATTTGAAAAATTCAAGTTTTGGAAAATACGGGTTTTAGTTTTCGGCAAAATTTGTAAGTCACAAAAATGGTTCAAATAGTTTGAAATATGTGTTGAAATTTTTCACACATGTTTGTATATCAAAGTATCATACTGAAACTATTTTTGTGGATTTTTAGAGAATTTATTGGATTTATTTGGTAATTAAAAACCTAGTTTTCTAATTCCTTAAAAACCCTGCCAGGCTCTGGAGGTCGACCGGACTAGGAGCCGGTCGACCGGAGCGGTCGACCGGACGTGCACAAGAATGTGCACAATGCCGTATCAGTTGGCCGGTCGACCGAGCAGTCGACCGACTGAAGGCAACCCACTCTCGGGTTGCCCCGGTCGACCGGGCGGTCGACCGGCCAGAGAGCCGTTGCTCTCTGGTTCAGGGCCAGGTCGACCGGGCGGTCGACCGGAAGGCTCAACGGTTAAAAATTTGACCATTGGCCGATCGACCGGCCGGTCGACCGGAAGGTCAAATTTGACCTTGCAGCTGCCAACGGTCAGAATTTGTATGGGGCCTATTTATACCCCATTTGGAGTAGGTTTTGGTTAAGTTTTCAAGAGCCAAAATTTTAGAGCTTCGCTAGTGTTTTTACAAGTTTTAAAAAGAGTTTTAGAGCTTCAAAGAGTTGATCTTCATTTGTTTTTAAAAGTGTTTTTATTTCAAAGAAAATAGTCTTTTGGGAATTTGTTTTTGGTCTAAACATTCTATATCTATTTGGAGATTTCCCAAGTGATTTTCTTTGTTCAAAACACTTTGTTTTCTCACACTTGAGCTTATCATATCTACCTATCTATTAGGATCTTTGTGTAAGTGAGAAAGAATTGGTTTGTGATCTTTTGATCACCAAGTTGTAAACCCTCCTATTTTGTGTTATCCCTCTTGTGTAGAGGTTAATTTGTGGAGTGGTGGCTTTGTGCCCTATCCCTCTAGTGAGAGGTTGATTGGTTGTATTGGCTTTGTGCCTATCCCTCATTTGTGAGGTTGATTTGTGGTGGCTTTGTGCCTAACCTCTAAGTTTAGAGGTTGTGTTTGTAAAGAGAGGAGTTGTGTACTCCCGGTGATTGTATTGCCCCAAATCCTCAGTGGAGGTTCCCTGTGTGGGAGTCCTGTGTGGACAAGTTAGTGGAAATCCTTCTGTGTGAAGGCGGGGACGTAGAGCTATGTGCTCGAACCTCGAAACACATCCGTGTGTTAGCAATTGATCCATTGACTCTCTAACTCTCTCTTTACTTTGTGCCTTGCATCATTTAATATTGCTCATTCATTATATGCTTGGCTTGTTTGTGTGTACCTCACTTGTGCTTAACCACGAGAGCTTCATATAGCGCCTCAACTCTTATTCAGAGGAATCAAGAGGAGTTAGTTCAGAGCCCTTCACCGGGAATTCGGCTACACTCGTTGGTTGCATTAAGTGTTGTTGTAATTAAGTTTTAATTTTCGCATTTTGTTCATTAGATTAGTCGAACACCTATTCACCCCCTTAGGTGTACTTTCAAACAAATGATTTCAAAGTTTGAAGTTTTGAAAAACAGGAATTCTAAATTAAAAGAAAAAAACTAAAAATTTGTCTTCAACACTAAACATAGTTATACAAGAAAGGGATGCGATTTCAAATGAAAAGAACTCATTGAAATTCCAACTTAATCTTACCTTAAATGAAAATAATATTTTGAAGAATAAAAATGATTGTGATGATGTTTTGAAGAAAAATGAGGTTTTATCTTCAAAACTAGATTTTGTTTTAAAAGAAAACCATTCTTTGAAAAATAAAATTGATTTAATTTCAAAAGAATTGGATTTGATTTCAAATGAAAATAAATCTTTGAAAAATGATTTGGATTTCATATTTTCCATGCTACTACATCTTCATAATCTAATGTTTCTATTGCATGCTCCACATCTTCTTTTAATTTTGAAAATGATTTATGTGTGTTAAAGAAGAGTGTAGATTGTTTGGACTCCACTTTGAGCCAATGTGTTATGGATCACAAGAAATTGGAATCCATGTTTCACAAGAAACATGCACCTCATATTCATGTACATCATTCACGGTATACACCTCATGTACACCATGATCACACCCATTCTCATATGTATGCTAGAGTGTACACATGTACACATTGTGGTTGCAAAGGCCATCTTGCAAGATTTTGCTATAATAGACTAAATTCTATAAATTTTGTAAATAATAATATTTGGGTTAGGAAAGGTGCTAACCCTCATGAACCCAATAAGATATGGGTACCAAAAGTCACCCCTATTGTATTTGATATAGGTGTGGGCTCTCGTTTAACGTGAGAGTAATGGTGCCTTGATGGTGGATGCATTTGAGCTTAATGGACACTTCATTGAATGCATCACTTTTGAGGATGTTTGGTGGGAGGACCACCATAGTTTGGAGACCTAGAGATGAGCCCTATTGGTTTTGGTAACTATCTCTAACTCTCATTTTGATTACATGCTTTCACATAAATATTTTTATCATGTTTTGGTTTCAATGTTCATTATGATTGATCATGTTTTGATTTAGGTTTATGGTTTTTGCACTTCATATTTTGATTACTTGTTTAAATGTAGTTTTTATTAAAACTTGTGTTAATACTTGTACAACTAGTGAGCCACATTTGATTATATATGTTTATGCTATGCTGCTCATTTATACCCATTAGATGTACTTGTATAACCTAGTTTTGATGATTCTTGCATTTTAACTTGTATTCCCCATTATTGTACATGTTTTCATAAAAATGTAGTTAGCTTCATGTATATGTTAATTTTATCAAAACTTTAGATATACATGCATACCCTTGCGTCAGTTATCTTCATACAAATTTGTATCATGGACTCAATTATGTTTGAGATATATATGTATACTTCTAATTTAGATAAAAACATACATATACCTTGAATCATATTTAGTTTTGATGATTTTCATGTTTTTGATTAAGTAATTTCCTAGGAGCTTCATTGCCTAATTTCATGATTATGTCTTTCCCATGATTCTTGTACACTCACATTATTTGTGTTTACTCTTTACTTTATTTTATGAGTACATTGTTGAGCTTTATATATCTTGAGTGTCAATTTTGTGTAAAATACCTGCTTCATGAAATATATGATTTGATTTCATCTGTTGAAGAATCTATAACTGGTTATTTTAAAAATTATCTTTATCTTAAACTAGTTCATATTCTTCATTTAGTAGAGTTTTCAAATTATGCTAAAATTTTACAAAGCTTATTTTTGAAAATCCTTACCATCAAAGGGTGGTTGGATGGGCGACCATGTCTTGTATACCTTTATTGAATATCTTTTAAAGATATGCATGAATAGGGTGGTAGTTATGAGTTATACACATGATCTTCATGAAAATTCTATTTTTGTATACTCATATGTGTTTTCTATATATGTATACTTTAAATTTCAAGTAGTATCAATTTCAATTGGTATTACCATTTTTCATACATATATATGCTTTGATTGTGCCAATATATTTCAATTGGTATCAAAATTTTTAAGTATGAGATATACATGATTTTTAAAATGAAAATTCATTTTGTATACTCATGATTTTTATTGCTAAGCTTGATTTAATTTATAATGTCACTTAGTTTTTTAATTGGTATCTTATCCAAGCCTATTCATTGTTTTCATTAGTATTTCATGAAGGGGGAGAAAATTCTTGTTTTTAAATTGGTTTTGTGTAAAATCTGTATTGGTTAAGTTTTCAATTGGTATCAATCTTCACTTTCAAATTGGTATCTTACTCCCACTCTTTATGATGAAAAGTACTTTGTTTTAGTATATGCTAACATTTTCAATATTGGAATTAATGTTCTTAAATTGGTATTATTCTCTATTTGGTATCCTTATTACAAAATAATTTTAGTGTTTATTCAAAAATTTGGTTTTTACCTTCAATTGGTATCAATATTTTTTTTTTGGTATTAGTATGTTTATCAAAATTTTTTTATTTGGTATCAATATTTTTCATTTGGTATCATTATGTTTATCAAAAATTTAAATTGGTATTAAACATTATTTTGTTGACTAAAGAAAAGATTCGAATGTTTTGGTTTTATGTCTTATCGAATTTTGTTTATATGAAGATTGATTGTTTTTACTTCACCCCTTTGTTGATGAATTGACAAAAAGGGGGAGAGAATTTTGAGTTTATATATTTTTATATCCAAGTTTATACATATATATTTGTGTTTCCCTTATGAACTTCATTCAATATCCTTATTGTTTATGCTATGCATGAGTTAAGGGGGAGCTTCTATGAAGCTTAACTTAAATCCATACATATATAACTCCATGAGTTTTGTCATTATCAAAAGGGAGAGATTGTTGGCTCAAAAGCCCATCACTCTAGTTTTGATGATGATTAACTCATGTAGTTATAGTTTACTAATGATTTGTTTTTATATAGTTTCATTTATTCATCAAGATATTAGTAAGTGTCTAGCTTTAACAAAGGAGCTTTGGAGCTAACACATGTAGATTCAAGAGCTTGCATATCAAGATCGCATCTAGCACTCGGTTGGAGTCTACCTTGTTGGATCGTGTTTCGATCGAGTCAACTTAGAGAAAGAGTTCTACAAGAAGACTTCAATTTGTGTTGTTTAGATCCTGTGTAAGATAGTGATGATATGCTCAAGTTCACACACAAGTTTCTGTATGTTTGGTTTTCATTCAACCGGTTTTAAATTTCATATCAAAAACATAGATATAATATCTTTCATGTGTATTAGATTTGATCCATACACTCTATACTTCAAAAGAGTTTCAATATCTTGTTTTTGTATCTATACATGTTTTGGAGAAACGGTTTTTCTTTTCAAAATACAAGTTTTGAAAAATACGATTTTTGGTTTTAAGATTAACTTCTAAATCACAAAAATGATTCAAAATGTTTGTAATATGTATTGATTTTTGATCACACACATTTGCACTTAAAAGTATTTTAAAGAACTTATTTTTGTGGAATTAATTAGATTTTATGGGATTTTAATTGGATCAATAAGATAAGTTTTCAGAACCAATAACCTAGTCTGTTTTGTGCTGGCGGTCGATCGGACCAGGGGTCGGTTGACCGGGCCGATCGACCAATATGCAAAAGAGTGTGCACGTAGCCAGCCTCTTAGGCCGGTCGACTGCATGGTCGACCGACTATAAGTCCTTTACTCTCGGGTAAGGGCGGTTGACCTGGCGGTCGACCGGAGGTAGGCAATGGTCAGAATTTGACTGTTGGCCGGTCGACCGGATGGTCAGAATTGACCATATTTAGCTGCCAACGGATATATTTTTTAAAAACCTATAAATAGGGCTTTCTCTTGGCTGTTTTGAACAACAATTTAAGAGTTTTATTTTCTATATTTCTAGAGTTTTTGTAGCAATTCAAGAGAAAGTTTTTAGGCTAAAAGTTATTGATTTTTATTTAGGTTTTCAAGGGTTGGAAATTCAAAGAAAAGAGTCTTTTGGGAATTGGGTTTTTGGTTTATATTCTTGATATATATCTTGTATCTTCAACAGTTTTCTTTGTAATTTTATCTTCCAATCTCCTTGGTTTTTCTCACACTTGAGCTATTACATCTATCCTAACATTAGGATCTTTTTGTTGGTGAGAAAAAGTGTTTGTGATTCTTTAGATCACCAAGTTGCAATCTTTACTTTGGCTTATTGTTACCCCTCTTGTGGCGAGGTGGTTGTTGGCTTAGTGCCTATCCCTCTTGTGGAGAGGTGATCTTTGTTTTGATATTGGTGCCTTACCTCTTATGTAGAGGTGGTTGTTGTTGGAGAGAGGAAGTGTGTTCTCCTTGTATTGTATTACCCAAATCCTCGGTGGAGGTTCCCTGTGTAGGAAGTCCTTTGTGGACGCATTAGTGGAAATCCTTCTGTGTGAAGGTGAGGACGTAGAGCGGTGGCTCAAACCTCGAACACATCTCGGCGTTTGCGTTTGATCAACTTTCTCTAAACTTTCTCTCTTTAATATTTAGCATTGATTCATATTGCTCATATCATATATATATGCTTGGTGTTGATTGTGTTATCATACTTGTGTTAAATCAAGAGAGCTTTATATAGCGCCTTAACTCTTATCTAAGAGAAAACTAGAGGAGATAGTCCAGAGCCCTTCACGGGGAATTCGGCTATACTATTTGGTTACACATAGTGTGTTGCTTTAGATTTGAATTCCGCATCATTTTATCTTAGATTGCATTGAATTTTTATAGATTAGCCTTATACCTATTCACCCCCCTCTAGGTGTAATTTCAGCCTTGTATGCTTACATTATATATTTTTGTTAAATATGTACATGATAGGGTGGATATTATGTGTTATATATGATTCTTATGATATTTTATTTTTGTATACTCATGTTTTCTTATATATGTATACATCATATTTCAATTGATATTTAAATTGATCATACACACACACACACACACACACACACACACACACACACACACACATATATATGATTTCTTGTGCTAGATTAACAATGCTTATACATATATGTTTTATAGCACAAATTATTTTATGCTAAACTTGATTAAGTTATAAATGTTAACTGGTATTTTTTACAAGCTTATGCATTGGTTTGTTGGTATTTTTAAAAAAAGGAGAAAAATTCTTGATTTTATTTTCAATCGGTATCTTACTCCCACTCTTTTGTGAAAAATATTATGTTTTAGAAAATGCTTATATTTTTCATATTGGTATCAATTATTTACAATTGGTATCTATATTGCAAAATGGTTTAGAATTTAAAAAGATTGATATCACGACTTATTTACTTTCAATTGGTGTCAAAACGTTGTTTTTCAAATGGTATAATTTTTTTGGTATCAAAATGTTTTTCATTTTAAATTGGTATATGTTTTTATTTTCTATTGGTATATGTTTTAAATTAGTCTTTTGCCCCTTTGTTGATGATTGACAAAAAGGGGGAGAAAGATTAGTTTTTATATGCAGGTTTGAATGATTTTAGTGTTTAAACATGCTTATATGTTTTGTGTGAAATACACCTAGAGGGGGGGGTGAATAGGTGTAATTGCTAATCTAATGCTCTTTTTAAATTTTACTTAAGTGAGTGATGCAACGATCTCTCAAAACACGACTAAGAGCCGAATACCCCTTGCGAGGTTCTGAACTCCTTCCTCCCAATTCCCCTTAAATGGGTTAGAGGTGCGCAATGCAACCGTGTTGTATTGAGGTGTGATCGAACAATTCCAAGTATGAAATGCGATGATGAAATGCACACAAGTAATATAGCAAGAAATATTGAAAGCAAGTAAAATAAACAAGTAAGGATATCACAAATAAAAGTTAGTTCACAAGCAATAGATTGGAAGTAATTTAAAGCAAGAAATTAAGCAAGAAGAACGCCAAGCCAATCGCAAACAAAGAGATTTGTTTCGAGGTTCGAGCCCGTAGCTCTAGTCCCCGCCTTCACCTCCGTGAAGGGTTTCCACTATCCCCTTAGGATCCCGTACAAGTTAGGCCTCCAAAGACCTCAAGCCCGTAGCTTCACCTTACAAAGAAATTCCCCTTAGGAACTTGTCTCCACAAGAACAAAGGATTACAAATTGGTGATCTCAACTAGACCACAACACTCTTTCTCTTTTACAAACACTCTCACACTTTTACAACTTCACCTATAGAAAGAATATGAAATTTTTGGCTCTATGAAGTGTTTGTGAGAAAAGCTTCAGTTGTAGAGTGATATTAAGAATCAAACAACAACTGAAAATCAAACTTAAAAGAATGGAAATGAAAGCTTTAAACTATTTTTCTCTTTCTCTTGAAAACAATGAAAACTTGTATTTTTTCTTGGTCTAAAACTAAGGCCTATTTCCCACTATTTATAGGGAGAGAATAGGTTAAAAACTCTGATTTTTCCAGCTAATATCACCTGCAAAAGCACCCCAACAACCCTCTAAAAAGTCTGTTAAAACAGAAAATAAAACAGTTTTTCAGAACAGCCCAAAGAGGAAAGAGCCGTTGGAGGTGTTGCAGGCCTACCGGTCGACTGCCGGTCGACCGGGACCCTGCTGGCAAAAGAGCCGTTATGGCTCCGGTCGACTGCCAGTCGACCGATCTCAAGAAAGGAAACACAGTTTCCTTCTACCGGTCGACCGACCCAGTCGACCGGAAGGATACAGAGAGCAAACGTCTAATTTCGGTCGACTGGTCTGTTGGTCCGGTCGACCGACAGACATGCACAACTTGTGCATGTCCGGACACAGCAGCCGGTCGACTGGGCCGGTCGACCGGTCTGCCTGGAAAACTGTTTTTCTGGGCAGATTTTAAGATAGAAAATTTTGTATAAAATCTTTAAAAATCTGAAGCTAAGTTTTATGCTGAAAATAGTTTATATACATGTATTTAAACAAGTTTTTGAAGATGTAAAGCTTTGGGTACATGTATGTATAAACTAAGGCATAAACCTAGAAATAAATATTTTGAAAAACATAGAAACATTCAAAACAAGTGTGTGTGCAAATCCTAGAGCCAAATTTCACATATTCTATCTTTACAAAACTAAACTTACAAACTACAATGGTCTTCAAGACTTCAACTTGAGCTATCTTCTTTTGATCTTCAATATTGCACTTAGAGCCCAATTTGACTTGTCTTGAGTCCAAAAGCTTGTATTTGAGTCCAAAAACTTTGTATATGAGTGAGAGTACTTCTAGTATGATAATAAACCTGAAACACACTTAAACAACAAATAATATTAGTACCAATAACTAATATGTTTTGTAATCATCAAAATACACTAAACATGGGTTGATTGTAACCTTGGGCCAACAATCTCCCCCTTTTTGATGATGACAAAACATATGAGTTATTAAACAAATAAAAGAAGAAAGAGCTTGGAAAGCTCCCCCTTAAACAATGCTATGTATTTAACATGAATATGAACACTATGTAAACATACATAAAGCATTGAAAAATATCATCACCAAAAAAAATAAACTATCATAAGGAATAACAAAACCACATATTTTTCTCCCAAAACTAATATATATTTATATTTCTCCCCCTTTTTGTCATACATCAAAAAGGGTTAAAAAAATTTTAAGACAAAACAAAACAAACATATTAGAAACCAAAACAAAAACAAACTAAGATATTTTAAGTATCAATCTTACATACATTCAGTTCACCACAAATAAATGAAAATCTTGCATAATCTAAAGGTTTTGTGAAAATATCCGCAAGTTGAAAATCGGTAGAAACAAAATCAATATCTATGTCACCTTTTTCAAAGTGATCTCTAAGAAAATGATATCTAATGTCTATATGTTTGGTTTTACTATGTTGATTAGCATTTTTGGTCATGTGAATAGCACTAGTATTATCACAATAAATCTTAACATGATCAAAATGTAAATCAAAATCGAGAAGAGTATGTTTCATCCAAAGTACTTGTGCACAACAAGCTCCGGCTGCTACATACTCCGCCTCGGCGGTTGAAAGGGCTACACTATTTTGCTTTTTGGAAGACCAAGACACAAGACAATTGCCCAAGAATTGGCAAGTGCCACTTGTGCTCTTCCTATCTACCCTACAACCGGCATAGTCAGCATCCGAATAACTAGTCATGGTAAATTGGTTAGTTTTCAGATACCACAAACCTAAATCAATTGTGCCCTTAAGATACCTAATTATGCGTTTTACCGCTATTAAGTGTGATTCCTTAGGACATGATTGAAAACGTGCACATAAACATACGGAAAACATTATATCCGGCCTACTAGCCGTAAGATAGAGTAAACTACCAATCATGCTACGAAATAATTTGATGTCTACATCCTTACCTTGTTCATCCTTGTCAAGTTTCGTAGTGGTTGCCATGGGAGTCTTTGCTACTTTGGATCCTTCAAGCCCGAACCTCTTGATGAGTTCTTTGGTGTACTTGGCTTGGTTGATGAATGTCCCATCACTACGTTGCTTGATTTGAAGTCCAAGGAAGAAGTTGAGCTCCCCCATCATAGACATCTCAAATTCCTTTTTCATGCATGATTCAAAATTCTTGCAAAGTGAAACATTAGTAGATCCAAAAATAATGTCATCAACATAAATTTGAACTATGAGGATATCTTGATCTATATGTTTGGTAAATAATGTTTTATCAACTTTTCCTTTCTTAAAATCATTTGAAATCAAAAATGAAGACAATCTTTCATACCAAGCCCTAGGGGCTTGTTTTAAACCATATAGTGCTTTATCTAATTTATAAACATAATTAGGGTGTGTAGGATCAACAAACCCGGGGGTTGTTCAACATACACCTCCTCATCAATATAACCATTAAGAAAAGCACTCTTTACATCCATTTGAAATAACTTAAAATCTTTAAATGAGGCATATGCTAAGGTCATCCGTATGGCTTCGAGCCGTGCTACGGGTGCAAAGGTTTCTTCAAAATCGATTCCTTCGATTTGAGTGTAACCTTGGGCAACTAACCTAGCCTTGTTTCTAACTACATTACCCGATTCATCCAACTTATTCTTAAAGATCCATTTAGTGCCAATAGTTGGTCTATCTTGGGGCCTAGGAACAAGGTGCCAAACTTGATTGCGCTCAAATTGATTGAGCTCCTCTTGCATTGCAAGCAACCAATATGAATCGGCCTTGGCCTCGAGGACATTTTTAGGTTCTATGTGTGAAATAAAAGCAAAATTACCACAAAAATCTTGAATCTTAGAGCGAGTGGTTACCCCTTTTGATACTTCACCTATGACGAGGTCCTTGGGATGATGAGGATTGAATCTCCAATCCTTTGGTAGTGGTTGAGAGGGCTCCTCTTCATTTGCTTGATGTTTATTTCCTTGAGCCTCTTCCACTTTGGCTTCACTTCCATCACCATCCTTTGGCTTGTCTCCCATGGTAGAAGCATCCTCCAAGGTCACTTTCTCCAAGCCTTCATCTAAAGCATCAATTTCTACACAATTCTTAACAAACTTGTTAGATTCCTCAAATTTAACATGAATAGATTCCTCAATAGTCAAGGTTGACCTATTGAAGACTCTATAAGCCTTACTAGTATTTGAGTAACCTACAAAAATAGCCTCATATGATCTAGCATCAAATTTTCCCAAATTAATATTTGTATTTAAAACAAAACATTTGCAACCAAACACTTTGAAATAAGAAACATTGGGTTTTCTAGAAAAATACATCTCATAAGAAGTCTTAGTAGTATTTTTACATAGGAAAACACGATTTGCAATGTAACATGAAGTATGAACGGCCTCGGCCCACAAATAATGTGGTAGACCATATTCATTTAACATTGTCCTAGCCATCTCTTGTAAAGTACGATTTTTCCGCTCAACTACTCCATTTTGTTGTGGAGTTCTAGGACAAGAAAGTTCATGTTTTATTCCATGTTCCTCACAAAAAGTGGTAAAGGGAAGGTTAATGAACTCACCTCCTCTATCACTTCTTATTTTAATTATTGAGGAGTCATTTTCCTTTTCAACTCTTTTCTTAAAGGCTTGAAAATGTGAAAAGGTTTGACTTTTATGCTCAAGAAAATAAACCCAAGTAAAACGCGAAAAATCATCTACTAAAACAAAAGCAAATCTACTCCCACTTAAACTTTTGGTTTGAGTAGGGCCAAATAAATCCATGTGGATTAGCTCTAATGGACGTGATGACATGATATCCTTAATTGATTTGAATGAGGACTTAGTTTGTTTCCCAAATTGACATGCGTCACAAACTCGGTCCTTTTCAAAGTTCAATGAAGGAATACCCTTCACCATTTCCTTAGAGTTAAGCCTAGAAATATGGTCAAATGAAACGTGGCCTAATCTCCTATGCCACAACCAAGAGTCGTCATCGAGGGCTTTTAAACAAGTAATATTACAAGACATATTTAACATATCAATCATGTAAACATTGCTTTCACGAAAACCGGAAAATACACAAACATTAGAAGTTCTATCAATCACTTTACAAGAAACATTATCAAAAACAACATCAAAACCTTTATCACAAAGTTGACTAACACTCAAGAGATTATGCTTGAGGCCATCAACTGAAACCACATTTTCAATTAAAGGAGAGGTGCCAAGTTTTACATTACCAATACCGATGATTTTACCCTTGGCGTCATCTCCGAAGGTGACGGTGCCACCTTCATGATATCTTGATAGGGTTGCAAAGTTGTTGATGTCCCAAGTCATGTGCCTTGAGCAACCGCTATCAAGATACCATAAACCTCTACGTCTTTGAGCTTTGGAAAGTACCTACATCATTTAAAACAATGGTTGACTTTGGTACCCAAACTTTCTTGGGTCCTTGAAAGTTAGTGTTACGAACCCAAACATTATGATGTGATGCACTTAGTCTATCATAACAAAAATTAGCTAAGTGTCCTTTCCGTCCACAATGTGAACATGAATACACTTTTCTATACATGAATGCATGGTGTATATGTGAAGTGTGAGCATGCTTTGGGGGTTTACCATGATGCATAGGTTGTGTAGCATGTACATGAGCATGAGCATGAGCATGATGAATATTTTTCTTAGAAGCTTGTTTCTTAGGAAACATATTCTCCATCTTCTTCTTATCAAACTCACTACACTTTTTCAAAACAACATCTAATGAGTCTATTCTTTCCTTAAGCATGGCAATCTCATTAGAATCTACAAATGGGGTCTTTCCTTTACAAGTAATCTTATATTTTTCAAAATCATTTTTAGTGGAAACTAAAGAAGAATGCAAGTCATTATTTTCTTTAGAAAGATTTAACACTTGAATATTCAAAGATTCATTATCCTTTTTCATTTTCAAGTACTTTTTCTTCATGAAGTCATAATTTTGAGAAAGTTCTATAAATGCTTCTCCTAGCTCATCCATGGATAAATCATCATCAAGAAGAGTTGAGGGGGTTACCTTGCTTGTGCTCTCATTTGCCATGAAGCACATATTGGCGGTGTCGATCTCCTCCTCGGATTCACTTTCATCATCCCATGTTGCTTTCATAGCCTTCTTCTTGTATGGCTTCTTGGATGAAGATGGCTTCACTTGGTCCGGACACTCCGCTACTATGTGTCCCGGCTTTTGGCAATTAAAGCAAATGATCTTCCTTTCTTCCTTGCCTCCTTGCCATCTCCTCCGTCCTTGGAACTTTGCCTTGTTGTACATCCTCCGGACGTTTTTGACTAGAAGTGAGAGCTCCTCGTCATCTTCTTCTTCGTCATCTTCGTCGGAGTAAGTAGCATGACTTTTGAAGGCAATGGTCTTCTTTTTGGTAGGTGCCATGTCCTCCCTTGCCTTTCTCTCCATCTCATGGGTCTTCAAGTTCCCAATGAGTCCAATGAGCTCAATCTCATCTTTATCATTGAGTTCCTTCAATGTAGTAGCTTTCACTTCCCATGATGGTGGAAGAGCCCGGATGATCTTTCTCACCCTTTGATCATTGTTGATTTCTTCACCTAGAGAAGCAAGACCATTAGTAATCTTTGTAAACTTAGTAACCATATCATCTATGGTTTCATTCTCTTGCATGCAAAAATTTTCATATTGGGACCGAAGAAGGTCTATCTTGGCCCTCTTCACTTGTGATGTCCCCTCATGTGTTACTAGCAAATGGGTCCAAATCTCATAGGCGGATTTGCAATGGATGACTCTAGCTATGTCATCATCATTGAGGGCTTGTAGGAGTGCATAATGAGCCCTAGCATTGGCATCAAACTCCTTGGTCTCAATTTCGGACCAAGTAGATTCATCACCATCGGGGGCACTAAATTGTTTAGTCACGGCCTTTGCAACTCGGCTACCTAGAGATTGCAAGAAAAACGGTCATCTTAACCTTCCATATGGGAAAGTTAAGTCCATCAAACTTAGGTGGGGTCTTAATTCCATCGGCCATGTTTACTATGTGGAAATGAATGAAGTGATTAGCAATATGAGGATCTCTCTAAGGTTGTTAAGCCAAATCCTAGAGTCCAAGCTCTGATACCAATTGAAATACACCTAGAGGGGGGGGTGAATAGGTGTAATTGCTAATCTAATGCTCTTTTTAAATTTTACTTAAGTGAGTGATGCAACGATCTCTCAAAACACGACTAAGAGCCGAATACCCCTTGCGAGGTTCTGAACTCCTTCCTCCTAATTCCCCTTAAATGGGTTAGAGGTGCGCAATGCAACCGTGTTGTATTGAGGTGTGATCGAACAATTCCAAGTATGAAATGCGATGATGAAATGCACACAAGTAATATAGCAAGAAATATTGAAAGCAAGTAAAATAAACAAGTAAGGATATCACAAATAAAAGTTAGTTCACAAGCAATAGATTGGAAGTAATTTAAAGCAAGAAATTAAGCAAGAAGAACGCCAAGCCAATCGCAAACAAAGAGATTTGTTTCGAGGTTCGAGCCCGTAGCTCTAGTCCCCGCCTTCACCTCCGTGAAGGGTTTCCACTATCCCCTTAGGATCCCGTACAAGTTAGGCCTCCAAAGACCTCAAGCCCGTAGCTTCACCTTACAAAGAAATTCCCCTTAGGAACTTGTCTCCACAAGAACAAAGGATTACAAATTGGTGATCTCAACTAGACCACAACACTCTTTCTCTTTTACAAACACTCTCACACTTTTACAACTTTACCTATAGAAAGAATATGAAATTTTTGGCTCTATGAAGTGTTTGTGAGAAAAGCTTCAGTTGTAGAGTGATATTAAGAATCAAACAACAACTGAAAATCAAACTTAAAAGAATGGAAATGAAAGCTTTAAACTATTTTTCTCTTTCTCTTGAAAACAATGAAAACTTGTATTTTTTCTTGGTCTAAAACTAAGGCCTATTTCCCACTATTTATAGGGAGAGAATAGGTTAAAAACTCTGATTTTTCCAGCTAATATCACCTGCAAAAGCACCCCAACAACCCTCTAAAAAGTCTGTTAAAACAGAAAATAAAACAGTTTTTCAGAACAGCCCAAAGAGGAAAGAGCCGTTGGAGGTGTTGCAGGCCTACCGGTCGACTGCCGGTCGACCGGGACCCTGCTGGCAAAAGAGCCGTTATGGCTCCGGTCGACTGCCAGTCGACCGATCTCAAGAAAGGAAACACAGTTTCCTTCTACCGGTCGACCGACCCAGTCGACCGGAAGGATACAGAGAGCAAACGTCTAATTTCGGTCGACTGGTCTGTTGGTCCGGTCGACCGACAGACATGCACAACTTGTGCATGTCCGGACACAGCAGCCGGTCGACTGGGCCGGTCGACCGGTCTGCCTGGAAAACTGTTTTTCTGGGCAGATTTTAAGATAGAAAATTTTGTATAAAATGTTTAAAAATCTGAAGCTAAGTTTTATGCTGAAAATAGTTTATATACATGTATTTAAACAAGTTTTTGAAGATGTAAAGCTTTGGGTACATGTATGTATAAACTAAGGCATAAACCTAGAAATAAATATTTTGAAAAACATAGAAACATTCAAAACAAGTGTGTGTGCAAATCCTAGAGCCAAATTTCACATATTCTATCTTTACAAAACTAAACTTACAAACTACAATGGTCTTCAAGACTTCAACTTGAGCTATCTTCTCTTGATCTTCAATATTGCACTTAGAGCCCAATTTGACTTGTCTTGAGTCCAAAAGCTTGTATTTGAGTCCAAAAACTTTGTATATGAGTGAGAGTACTTCTAGTATGATAATAAACCTGAAACACACTTAAACAACAAATAATATTAGTACCAATAACTAATATGTTTTGTAATCATCAAAATACACTAAACATGGGTTGATTGTAACCTTGGGCCAACATTGTGCATATCCATATGCATATGTTTCATGATTTTGATATCTAGAGTTCTTATTGTATATCCATTCAATTAATATCAAAGTATTAATATATATATATATATATATATATATATATATATATATATATATATATATATATATATATATATATATATATATATATATATGTATATGTATATGTATGTATGTTTATTTGTGTTTATGCATATATATATATATTTTTATATTTAAGTGCTTCATTTAATTTCTATATGTTTATGCTATGCATGAGTTAAGGGAGAGCTTCTATGAAGCTTATCTTTAATCTATGCATATATAACCTCATAAGTTTTGTCATCATCAAAAAGAGGGAGATTGTTGGCTCGAAGGCCTTTCACTCTAGTTTTGATGATGACTAACTTATGAAGTTATGTTACTAATAATCTTGTGTTTATTAAGCTTCAGATATTGATCAAGATCTTAGTTTGTGTTTTAGGTTCACAAAAGACTCGAAGTCAAAATTAAAAGGTATCACGTGTTGATTCAAGAGCTCACATTTAAAGATCGCATCAAGTACTTGAGATGGAGTTAAGCTCGTTTGGATTTTATTTTTAATCGAGTCAACTTGGAGAAGAAGATCGTAAGAAGACTTTGGTCTACGTTTGTTTAGTTTAGATCTTGTGTAAGGATAGAATAGTTTTGAATTGCTCTAAGAATATACACACACAAAAGTTTATGTATCGCTTTCATGATAAATAGTTTTGGTTTTCGGTTTAACCATTTTAGTTTCAAGAACTTGTGTTTATATGGTTTATATCTACATAGAATAAATTTCATGATTTATATATGTGTTGGATTCTATCTACACATATTAGAGCTTTATTGTTTGGAAAAACTTATTTCTATGAGTTCATGTGTTTTGGTTTAACATGTATACGGTTTTGAGTTTCGGATTATCAAGTATACATATATCGGTTTCATGAATAGATTTCATCAAAAGAAGTTTACATGGTTTATATGTATATTAGATTTCATCCATATACATTGATGGTTCATATATATTTATATAACTTATTTTGATGGATATAGATCATGTTTAAGTTTTGTTTTTATCAAAACTTATTTTGGCATTTATTGTCAAAAATAAGTATATATCATTTACTATATGTATTGGATTCTATCCATACACATGCTTCAAATGTGTTTTAATATCTTATTTTTGTATTTATACAAGTTTATAGAAAAATCAGATTTCCATTTCAATATTTAGATTTTGGATTGATTTTTGCCTAGATTTTTTTATCGCAAAAATAGTTCAATTGTTTGTAATATGTGTTGATTTTTGATCACACATATTTTTACTTTAAAGTATTTATATGAACTTATTTTTGTGAAATTTATGAGGATTTATTGGAATTTTTATGGGTTTATGAAGTTGGTTTTTGTAATGCCCCGCTCCCGCAGGTACGGGGACGTTATGGCGACGTACATACGTGAGGTGAAAACACACTCACGCGTACGTTAAGCCTCAGGATAGGACATAGCCTCCATATAGACAAGTGTTCCAGCAGGAAATAAGTACAAGAATACCTGCAGAAAGAGGTTAGTTATCATAACAGATATGAAAACAGGGATAAATAAGATAATGGACATAAATCACAAAGATACCTCTGAATGGTCTCGATGAAGAGTCTCCTATGCATGGACTATCTGACAATACGATAACTCGGATTTCCGATCTGGGCATGCAAACCCAGGGTCGTCAGAAAGCGACCTAGTGAGTGGTAAAATGAAGGAGGCAGTAATATATACAATAGTAATACAAGCACGATATTAATATATAATACATGATGTTGTCTAGTGATACCATATAATAAGTATATCCATAAGCAGTAGAAATATATAATCATGTCAGTCTTTTAATACCAT
Organism: Agave tequilana; assembly: GCA_038442645.1. Taxonomy (NCBI): domain Eukaryota; kingdom Viridiplantae; phylum Streptophyta; class Magnoliopsida; order Asparagales; family Asparagaceae; genus Agave; species Agave tequilana. Next base: position 27,911 of record JAVJIF010014225.1, read on the forward strand.
CACTACCTAGCCGATTATCATCAGGTCATGGCTATAGTCGTATCCAGTTGATATAATAAATAGTGTTGTCTAGTGGTGATGTGATAGAAATGACCATGTTAGTAGTGACGTGATGGAAATGAACATGTAGATGAAGTATGCAACATAATCATCCTACTGTGTTGTGCCTAGGAAGCATATAGACAATGCAAAACAGACATGTACATGAGTAGTACGTCACCTCAGAAAGTAAAGCATGAAACAGGTAAAGTAACAACGTATACATGTAACATGATAGCGGATAAATGATCAGGAACAGTAACAAGTACAACTAAACAATAGTATACATGTAACAAGCAAGTCATGTTCTTTGTACAATAGTAGCAATCAGTACCACCTGGTATTTTAATCAATCTCTTCCAGTGTCCCATACCACTGGCAGTTCATACTGGAGCCCGCACTCCAGTCGAACCCATCCGGACATGGCATACGGGTACCATTATCCAAACGAGAGAGTGACCAAATAACATTTGTTCCCGACGTCACTATTATTTATATCATTTTATTATGTTCATTGGAAACCCATGGTCGAGGAGCTCTTATCGGGTGGGTGTATCCCGTGCATACCCGGGACAACGGCCTTAAACAGACCCCTGGCTGCTGAGACCAGGGCCAGCCCGCTAAGGCTGTAACATGTAACGGGAACTCAATGAGCTAAAACAATAACAGGAAACGGAAGCTCATGAGCAATAACAGACGGTAGCCAGCACTACCCCGTCCCCTGCAGTGGGACAAACAATGGATCCAGACATCCACCCGATATGATCTAATCAACCGTCAAGTCTCCCCCATACCCAAGTTAGCTTTATGATCTGATATGTCAAGTATACAATGTCACAAGAACAAATACATGATACGGGTAACATGATAACTGGACCTGAGCTCTGTTGATAGCATAGAACAATATAACAGGAAACGGGAACAATATAACGGGAACAATATAACAGGAAACAGGAACAACAGATGTGGGATTCCACATATCGCGTATCAACAGCTCTCATGTCCAGTAACGGGAATATCCATATCAGTGATAGGAAACAATCATATAACATGAATACAGTAACATGAAACAATAATACATGTAATATGGACAGTAATGAAGAGAAGATAGCAACAATACATGCATGTACACTCGTACAGTGAGCAGATGTAACAGTGATGTGTGAACATGAGATAACTGTGTGTGGAGCATCCCTGTAATGAGGATAACAAGAATATGCAATGCGGTACTCCGTGCAGTGGTCTATCCGTGTACCAATGAACATCTATGTGTAACAATAATCCGTGTAACACATTGGTGTATCACTAACATGTCATAACAGTGGTCAGTGTATCATAGCATGTCCAGTGAACTTCCAGTATCCGTGTTATAATGATATCATTATAAAATCACGGTGTCCCATATTCCTATCTAGTAATATTGTACCGAGTATCGTGGATCAGTATACTTGTGACGATAGTTATCTAATTGTGAGATACTACATGAAGTAATAGCGTCCACTAATATGGTGAAATAGTGGCCCGTGGGTCAGTGACGGTACAGGCATGATATCTGTGTCCGAGTTGTCTATGTCTGTATGTCTTGTTACCATTATTACCTCATATTAAATCAGAAAATACCTAACAATCTTCTAAATTAGGCCGATTAAAATGACTGTCCAATCATGACCAGTGAATAATGAATTGTTACCGTCTTTTATCCATAATCACGATATATCAAGCAATGTCACTAAACATGATAAAATATAATTTATAAAAGGAAAACACTCACAAACTAGTCATGGAAAGGTATCTCTCTTTCCCACGATCACAACGAATTCAGAATCGTCCAAATCGGAGTCCGGATGTTCCCGATATCGCCCGAATACGAAAAGAACTAAAATGGGTTAAATATGTAATAAAATTATTGATATGCAAATAAGAAATAAGCACAGGGGTTTTTCTGCAAATTACCTATATTGGGCCGGGTTGATTTGCAAATGGGTCGGGTTTGAGTTAAACCCAAACCCGAACCCATTGGGTTTTCACCCAACGGAGCAACAGCAACAGCAGCGGGTGCTGCTGCTGCCGCCCTCGTCGGCCGCCGCCCGGCCGCCCGGCCGGCGCGGCCGTCCGCCGGCGCGGCTGCCCGCCGACGCCGGTGCCTCCCCGGCGCCGCTCCGGCGCCGAATTTCCCCACGCGAGAGTAAGGGAGAGAGAGAGAAGTGGGTGGGGCTGATGCCCCCCACCAGCACCGCCGGCCTCCGGCGCCGCCGGCCTGGCCTGGCCGGCCTCCTACGTGCCGCCGGCCTCCCCTGCTGGCGGTCTGTAGAGAGAGAGCGGGAGAAATATGGAGAGGGGGAGAGAGAAATGAAGAGAGAGAGAGAGAGTAGAGAAAGAGAGAGAGAGGGTTTGGAGAGAGAGAGAGAGTTTGGGAGAGTGAGAGAGAGAATAGAGGAGAGAGAGAGAGGAGGGAATTTTATAAAGGAGGGGGGAGAGTCGGTGGAGAGAGGCGGTGGGGAATTCGCTGGAAGAAAGAAAAGAAAAGAAAAGAAAAGAAAAGAAAAGAAGATTAAAAATTAATATTTTATTATTATTAAATTGACCCGATATTCGACCAGCTCCGAACGGTGCCCAAAAATTACAGAAAATAGAGAATATTATTCTGAGACGGAATATGAAGACGGTTTGAAGAAATTCAATTCAGTTTGCAAATTAAAAATCCCAGAAGCTGTCGCCGGTATCGGGCGACACCGGTTTGGCCGGATTTTCGATAAATTCAGAAAAATCCCCAAAAATACCCTAACGTCGGTCATATGATTCTAAGATATAAGGTGAAAGCGGATTCTCAAAATACAACTCCGTTTGTGCAATAAAAATCGAAAAGCCGATTATCGGTATCGGTCGACACCGACTACGGAGATTTTCCAAAATAATCCAGAAAAATTTCAGAAAATCCTGAAAAATCTAAAATATTAGAAAATGATTTTAAAACTGAAATTGGCTCAATCGTACTACCACGGAGGTCAAATCAATTTTGTACGTCGTATCGCGTACCGATACGGTGATACGTACACCGGGGAGCAGGGGGTTACATTTCTCCCCACCTTACAAAAAATTGCGTCCTCGCAATTTCAATCAGGTGTGAGAACAAGATTTTCAACCCCAAAGCCAAAATGTTACGGGTCCACAACACTTCCGCTGCACACTCTGCTATCTATAAGGAACTCGGGACGGAGAAGGAGTGTAGTACACTACAACTCACAGAGTGAAATCAATAGGATGAAGAGAAAGTAAGAAAGAAATCAAATAGTCTGAGTGACAACTGTAATTGAGGAAGACAACAGAGTCAAGGAAATGAATGGGCAAGGACATGGTATTCTTGTACTCGTTGCTGGAATCCCCAAATTCAGATATAGATCAGTTAATCTGAACCTGGTTGTACTGTTGGTAAGAACCCGAGGATTGACCTAGGTGGTTACCCACACCAGGTGTGAAACCTAGGCTCTGATACCACTATGTAACGCCCCGCTCCCGCAGGTACGGGGACGTTATGGCGACGTACATACGTGAGGTGAAAACACACTCACGCGTACGTTAAGCCTCAGGACAGGACATAGCCTCCATATAGACAAGTGTTCCAGCAGGAAATAAGTACAAGAATACCTGCAGAAAGAGGTTAGTTATCATAACAGATATGAAAACAGGGATAAATAAGATAATGGACATAAATCACAAAGATACCTCTGAATGGTCTCGATGATGAGTCTCCTATGCATGGACTATCTGACAATACGATAACTCGGATCACCGACCTGGGCATGCAAACCCAGAGTCGTCAGAAAGCGACCTAATGAGTGGTAAAATGAAGGAGGCAGTAATATATACAATAGTAATACAAGCACAATACTAATATATAATACATGATGTTGTCTAGTGATACCATATAATAAGTATATCCATAAGCAGTAGAAATATATAATCATGTCAGTCTTTTAATACCATCACTACCTAGCCGATTATCATCAGGTCATGGCTATAGTCGTATCCAGTTGATATAATAAATAGTGTTGTCTAGTGGTGATGTGATAGAAATGACCATGTTAGTAGTGACGTGATGGAAATGAACATGTAGATGAGGTATGCAACATAATCATCCTATTGTGTTGTGCCTAGGCAGCATATAAACAATGCAAAACAGACATGTACATGAGTAGTACGTCACCTCAGAAAGTAAAGCATGAAACAGGTAAAGTAACAACACATACATGTAACATGATAGCGGATAAATGATCAGGAACAGTAACAAGTACAACTAAACAATAGTATACATGTAACAAGCAAGTCATGTTCTTTATACAATAGTAGCAATCAGTACCACCTGGTATTTTAATCAATCTCTTCCAGTGTCCTATACCACTGGCAGTTCATACTGGAGCCCGCACTCCAGTCGAACCCATCCGGACATGGCATACGGGTACCATTATCCAAACGAGAGAGTGACCAAATAACAAGTGTTCCCGACGTCACTATTATTTATATCATTTTATTATGTTCATTGGAAAACCATGGTTGAGGAGCTCTTATCGGGTGGGTGTATCCCGTGCATACCCGGGACAACGGCCTTAAACAGACCCTGGCTGCTGAGACCAGGGCCAGCCCGCTAAGGCTGTAACATGTAACGGGAACTCAATGAGCTAAAACAATAATGGGAAACGGGAGCTCATGAGCAATAACAGACGGTAGCCAGCACTGCCCCGTCCCCTGCAGTGGGACAAACAATGGATCCAGACATCCACCCGATATGATCTAATCAACCGTCAAGTCTCCCCCATACCCAAGTTAGCTTTATGATCTGATATGTCAAGTATACAATGTCACAAGAACAAATACATGATACGGGTAACATGATAACTGGACCTGAGCTCTGTTGATAGCATAGAACAATATAACAGGAAACGGGAACAATATAACGGGAACAATATAATAGGAAACAGGAACAATAGATATGGGATTCCACATATCGCGTATCAACAGCTCTCATGTCCAGTAACGGGAATATCCATATCAGTGACAGGAAACAATCATATAACATGAATACAGTAACATGAAACAATAATACATGTAATATGGACAGTGATGACGAGAAGATAGCAACAATACATGCATGTACACTCGTACAGTGAGCAGATGTAACAGTGATGTGTGAACATGAGATAACTGTGTGTGGAGCATCCCTGTAATGAGGATAACAAGAATATGCAATGCGGTACTCAGTGCAGTGGTCTATCCGTGTACCAATGAACATCTATGTGTAACAATAATCCATGTAACACATTGGCGTATCACTAACATGTCATAACAGTGGTCAGTGTATCATAGCATGTCCAGTGAACTTCCAGTATCCGTGTTATGATGATATCATTATAAAATCACGGTGTCCCATATTCCTATCTAGTGATATTGTACCGAGTACCGTGGATTAGTATACTTGTGACGATAGTTATCTAACTGTGAGATACTACATGAAGTAATAGCGTCCACTAATATGGTGAACTAGTGGCCCGTGGGTCAGTGACGGTACAGGCATGATATCTGTGTCCGAGTTGTCTATGTCTGTATGTCTTATTACAATTATTACCTCATATTAAATCAGGAAATACCTAACAATCTTCTAAATTAGGCCGATTAAAATGACTGTCCAATCATGACCAGTGAATAATGAATAGTTACCGTCTTTTATCCATAATCACGATATATCAAGCAATGTCACTAAACATGGTAAAATATAATTTATAAAAGGAAAACACTCACAAACTAGTCATGGGAAGGTAGCTCTCTTTCCCACGATCGCAACGATTCCAGAATCGTCCAAATCGGAGTCCGGATGTTCCCGATATCGCCCGAATACGAAAAGAACTAAAATGGGTTAAATATGTAATAAAATTATTGATATGCAAATAAGAAATAAGCACAGGGGTTTTTCTGCAAATTACCTTTATTGGGCCGGGTTGATTTGCAAATGGGTCGGGTTTGAGTTAAACCCAAACCCAAACCCATTGGGTTTTCAGCCAACAGAGCAACAGCAGCAGCAGCCGGGTGCTGCTTCTGCCGCCCTCTCCGGCCGCCGCCCGGCCGGCGCGGCCGCCCGCCGGCGCGGCTGCCCCGCCGACGCCGGCGCCTCCCCGGCGCCTCTCCGGCGCCGGATTTCCCCACGCGAGAGTAAGGGAGAGAGAGAAGTGGGTGGGGCTGATGCCCCCCCACCAGCACCGCCAGTCTGGCCGGCCTCCGCGCCGCCGGCCTGGCCTGGCCGGCCTCCGACGTGCCGCCGGCCTCCCCTGCTGGCGGTCTGCAGAGAGAGAGAGAGGGAGAAATATGGAGAGAGGGAGAGAGAAATGAAGAGAGAGAGAGAGAGAGTAGAGAAAGAGAGAGAGAGGGTTTGGAGAGAGAGAGTTTGGGAGAGTGAGAGAGAGAATAGAGGAGAGAGAGAGAGGAGGGAATTTTATAAAGGAGGGGGAGAGTCGGTGGAGAGAGGCGGTGGGGGAATTTGCTGGAAGAAGGAAGAAGGAAAGGAAAGAAAAGAAGATTAAAAATTAATATTTTATTATTATTAAATTGACCCGATATTTGACTAGCTCCGAACGGTGCCCAAAAATTACAGAAAATAGAGAATATTACCCTGAGACAGAATATGAAGATGGTTTGAAGAAATTCAATCCAGTTTGCAAATTAAAAATCCCAGAAGCTGTCGCCGGTATCGGGCGACACCGGTTTGGCCGGATTTTCGATAAATTCAGAAAAATCCCCAAAAATACCCTAACGTCGGTCATATGATTCTAAGATATAAGGTGAAAGTAGATTCTCAAAATACAACTACGTTTGTGCAATAAAAATCGAAAAGCCGATTATCGGTATCGGTCGACACCGACTACGGAGATTTTCCAAAATAATGCAGAAAAATTTCAGAAAATCCTGAAAAATCTAAAATATTAGAAAATGATTTTTAAAACTAAAATCGGCTCAATCGTACTACCACGAAGGTCAAATCAATTTTGTACGTCGTATCGCGTACCGATACGATGATATGTACACCGGGGAGCAGGGGGTTACAGTTTTTAAACCCTGAAATTGCAGCTTTGGGCTGCTTACGGTCGACCGACCGGTCGACTGACGTGCAGATGTGCATGTGCCCAGCTAGCGGTCGACCATTTGGCTTAAGCCTACTTTCGGGCTTGGCTTGGTCGACCGGTCGGTCGGCCGACAACCCTAATGTCAAAAAAATGATCGTTGGCCGGTCGACCAGGCGGTTGACTGACAGGCGAGTTTGACCTGGGTTCTGCCTCTAACGGATAGTTTCTATTTGGGCTATTTAAAGGGTTTTTGAGGCCAGTTTTCAACAACAATTTGAGAGCTAAAATTATATTTTCAACTTAGTTTTTGAAGCAAGTTTTTTAAACAAGTTTTAAAGCTACAAAATCTATAGCTCCATTTGTTTCAAAGTTTTGGAAAATCAAAGAAAAATAAGTTTTGGGAATCTAGTTTTTTATCTCTAAATTTCTATATATTTCAAGAGTTTTCCTCTGTGTTTCTTTTTCAAAATTTTTGTTCACTCACATACTTGAGCTATTCATTTCAAAATCTATCCTATAGGAGCTTGCATTGTGAGAGGTGTTTTATTTGTGGTCATTGTATCATCAAGTATTATTTGTGATTACCAAGTTTTAATATTTCTTTGCTTTGTGCTTAGCTTTGTGCCTTCCCTCTTGTGTAGAGGTGTGAGAGTTAGAGTTATGTACTCCTGGTTTGTAAGTTATAATTCCTCGGTGGAGATTTCTTTGTGGAAGGTCCTTGGTGGACATAGTGATAATCCTTCTGTGTGAAGTGGGGACGTAGGGCAGTAGCTCGAACATCGAAACATATCCTTGTATTTGCGTTTAGGTCTCTCTATCTCTCAACTCTCAATTCTTAAATATTGTATTGTTATTATTGCTCTTATCTATACATGCTTGATATTGTTTGTGTACTTATACTTGTGTTTAACTAAGAGAGCTATTGAAGCACCTCAACTCTTAGTTTAGAGGAATCATAAGGAGAAGTTTTAGAGCCCTTCACAAGGAATTCAGCTTCACTCTTGGTTACACATTATGTATATTAGCATTTAGTTTTTATTCCGCACTTTGTGTCCTAGATTAGCACTACACATATTCACCCCCCTCTAGGTGTATCTTTTCACGCGCCTCTGAGAGCAAAGATTTATCCACTGGTTGACTTTAATTCCTCGATGTCAACATCCAATTTACAGTACATTACCCTTCAGGCACAGGCGGATACTTCTCATATCTCAAGCATACTCCTTAGTATTTGGGGATAGTTCCATCGGGTTTTCTTTTGAAAATTCACTTATTCTTGATTGGTTTACTGTCAGATGGAAAGTTTACTAACTCCCAAGTATGGTTTACTCTCAGGTGGTAAGTTTACCAACTCCCAAGTATGGTTGCTTAGGATGAATTCTTTTTACTTCTTTTCACATCTGTGCTTCTGGGATAGTTATAGTCTCCTTAAATGTTTGAGGCTCACTTGCAAGAATAAATGCTATAAAAGTCTGGACCAAAAGATATAGAAATTCTCGATCTCTTAGTTCAACTTCTGCATTAACTGTCTGTAACGCCCCGATCCACGGATACGGGGACGTCACTGCGACGCATATACGCAGGTCAGAAATACCCCCACGTATATACGCTAAGTCATCAGTACAGACAAGAATCAGAGTACGGAAGCGCGTGGTGCATTATACATTCCAACATATGAGTACAATTACAAAGTTATCACCAGAGGTGACAAATATTACAAGAATATTACATCACCTGATAAGCGCAAATGCGAGAATACAAAGAGATGTACAAGTATGAACAGTACAAAAGGGCGCTCACGAGATAGCTAGAGAAGCCGCGAGCCAACTAGGGGGAGCAAGGATGGGACTGGAACTACAGCTGGTCTGTCTGCTCCGCAGAAGTAAGCTTGGTCCTCAACAGGAAGAATCCCCTTCAGTCCAAGCTCCGAGACCTGGACATGAGGATCCAGAGGAGTCAGAACTCCCCAGGCGAGTGGTGATGCGAAAGCCAGGTGGCGAGCATGGATAAGCACATGTGTATCGATAAAACCAAGTCATAAATATGTATTGAAAACCGTGTTGTGAGCATAAGCATGCAGGAGCAAGTAGATATAAAACAAGTGATATCAAGCGGAACTACTCATGATATGATAAGGTAAGAACAGGGGACTGTGGAATAGAATATAAGTGGAAAGGCAGGACATGAACAGGTATAATATAATAATCATAAATCCGAAAATTCGAAGTAAAACCTGGCGAATGCAATTGTGGCGAAACAAGTGGTATAACCAAGTTTGTAGAGCAACATAACAAGTTATTATCTTGGCATTTTATTATTATTACTCGTCTGACTCATATATCTAGGTATGTGTCCTGGTGTACATCTCAACACACATACATCCATATATAAGCAAGTCGATGTTGGTTTTCGGAAGCTGATGAAGAACTGATAGCTCCTGCTTATAGTAGTTCCCGTCCGCCCGGGACACAGCCATATGGGGCCTTAAATCCCCCTAACATGCATCTTCTGGGGGCCTGAAATCCCCCTAACACGAATCATCAGTTTTGTATTCCATTACTATAAGCAAGGCATCATTCCGGCATCCATCACTTCCTCCCATTTCCCGTGCAAGTTATCCTTTTTATAGCTTATTAACAATATTATCAGATTTCGGGAATGAGTAGGATCATAACTGGCCATATGTTGACTGAGTTTTCCTGCACACAAAAATATAGTATGATGTGCAAGTCTCAGTTCTAATCCGCGGTAGCAGGGCTATGCGGGTCGTGATCCTCAAGGAGGGACTGCGATGGAAGCGTTAAGCAAGTTATCTCTAAAAATTATCTTTTTATTATTAAGTAGTGGTATTTACAATGGGTGGTAGAAAAGAATATGGAGAAGTTGTGATTTAATCTACAAAAAGAAAAGAAAAGAAAAGAAAAGAATACTTACTTGAGTTTGGTTGAAGAAAAACGTGAAAACCTTACATGTTCTACCTTGCTTAGGAGGCGTTCAACGCATAGATCATAAACTCGAGCCTGGTCCTTGTGCACATTATATCGTCAAGCATATCAAGAACGAAGTGATGCGAAGCTTTGGAAGTGGAGAACGTTTTCATGAACTATCGTTGGCTCTCACGTAGCTTAGTTATACTTTATTCATGAATACAATGGCCGAGAAGAGGAAGATACATCGGTGTCACGCTCAATATAAACCTCTCTCTCTCTTGAAAATAAAAAGAAACCCTAATTACAAAACTAGAAGAAAGAACGAAACTAAACCCTAGCTTTTGGCCCTTTGCTGGACGCTGGACGCTCTGTACGTTGCACTGCAGGGGGTATTTATAGGTGCAGAAGGAGTTAGAGTCCAGTTACAACTCTCCCACGAAAGCTGATCCCCAGACTCGTCAGAAATGCCGCGGAAATGGGAAATTTGCCGCGGAAACGCGGCACTTTTGTAGCCAAATGCCACGCGCTTTGGCGCGTGGCCTCTCCTGGTCCGTCCATCTGGGCGTTTCCTTCTATAAATTGCATCCTGGCTCTTAATCTTTGGATTTGGATATAACTTGGGAATCAAGTTACCTAGATCCCAAATCTTTTCCACGAATTTTCCTTCTCTTCTTTTAGCTTCTATCCTCATCCTGCAAGTGTTTAGGGTTGAATAGAAGTCTATCCTTCCCTCTTCTTTGTATTTGCAACTTTGGCCCTTGTGTATTTACAATTTTGACAATTGATATTTGCACTTTTACACCTGGGCTTCAAACATGGGCTTGGATCTGGGCTTTTGGGCTCTTTAAGCTTTATTTATTGTTAAAATAATAATTCGAGGCCTGCACACAATAAATTACAAATTATTAATAAATGTGCAGAATTAAATGAATAAATATGAAAATGTGATGGTAAATATGATGATAAAAATGCACTTTTCACTACCAATCACACCCCCACACTTATCTTTTTGCTCGTCCTCGAGTAAAAATCAAAAAGAAAGAGAAAAATCTAACCTAGCTAACTCACTTTCGTAGGAATCACGGTTGCACTTAGCATGTGCAACAAGCCGTTAAACCTCTAGGTTACCCTAGAGGACGAGTGTTGTCTCGTGAGGGTTTTCAGCGGATTGCACCCACAAAATCCATAAAAAGGAAAATATTTGAATTATTATTGAAGAGACTAAGTAGTCTATAAGTTTTAGGATCCTCATTTTTATTCATTCTTTAAACTTAGTCTTAATAAAGTTAATTGTTTTCCATTTTAGGTAAGAATTAAAATTGAATTTCTAATATAGTCTTTTTCGTTACCAAAAATCATATGCATCCTTATGTTTTTACTAGGAATTCCTTAACTTGGACTCTCATGCCTCTTTATATATTTTTTTTCTTTTTTTTTCTTTTTTTTAATATGTATAACGCATCTAATTTTCTTTCGTGTAAGCATCAAGGCTTCTTGAGGCCCTCATACCTAACTAATTGATTATTAGATGTGTTAATACATATATTATATTTCTTAGTCTTCTTAGGCTTTCTAATCCACCCATGTAACGAACTTAAAGTCGATGACTCCCAAACCGGTTGGCTTTAGGGCACCAGGTGAGAAAACACCCCGCGGACTCAAATTCGAGTGAACTAGGCCCCAAAACTAAGGACCTTATTTTATTTACTCACCTTTAGGCATGAATACTTATGCTTCTTGAGGCACATGTATCAGCTTAATTGGTGATTTTTTTTTCTTTTTCTTTTTTTTTCTTTCTTTTTTTTATGAGGCACAAGGTCTTTGTCTTAGAATCCTAGATATGCATTTGGTATGCACATTTCATTAAGGTAAAAATCAAGACTAATATTTATTCAATTTCTCTCCTATACCTAAAAATTTAAACAATTTATTTATTTTGACCAAGTTTTTAGAAATCCTAATCGTGATTTTACTAATCCTTAAAACTAACTTAGATTTCTTTCAAAAAAATAAGTCAAAATATTTCCTTTTTATAACAATTTTTTTTAAATTTTTTTTTTATTAGCATTTTTTTTTTGTTAGTTTTTACCTATGTTAGTATGTTAGTAAAACCCACCCCCACACTTATCTCATGCATTGTCCTCAATGTATGAATGAATGCATATATGCATGAAACAGAACAAGGGAAGGCGGAAGTTACCTTAAGGTGGTGGTTCCGGAGGTGGTCTAATTGGTCCACGAAATGCGACCCAAACAAGATAATGTGGTAGTTCACTGGACCTACCTTTATTTACCTCTTTTTTATTTACATATTTACAGTCCCCAGAATGAATAGGATCATGGAAGATCCTCTCGTGAAACTTACTCCCTTTACATGACCAGTCCTGGAAAATCATCACAGAGTCATGGTCTATACCTGTGTCCAACAAAAGAATGTGACTTGGTAAAATGGTTGACTTGGACTCAAGAATGATAGGTTCAGGATCTAATACCGACTCAGGAAAGAAACTCAAATCAAGTAAAGGTTCAGGAGTCGGGCTAGGATCAAGAGGTGGGTCCAAGTCAAGAAATTGAAACTCAAGTCTACAATCATTTTCCCACAATGGAATGTGACTCAATGTTGGTGATTCAAGTTCAGGAATGATAGGTGTGGGAATCAAAACTGACTTTAAAATATTACCTAAGTCGGGTAACAAAACAGGAGTCAATAATGATTCGGGAATTTGAACTTGATCATAGATTTGGGAATCTAGGTCACATATCTCATTAGTTTCAATCTCATAAAAATGGGAACTTGCCAATTTTTCCATGGGACTTTCAAAATTGCACAATTGGTCAAGTTCAATATGATCATCAAGAATGGGTGATTCAATTTCATGATCTATGGGTATGGGAATAAATGTTGGCTCAGAAAATTGGTCCAAATTGGGTAAGGATACTGGAGTCAACATAGATTCGAAGATGGAAACTGAATCGCAAAGTTGGGGATCGGGTTCACATTCATAATCTAATTCAATCTCATTGAAATTAAAACTAGCCAATTTGTCCAAGGATTGGGATTGAGCAAGTTCATATTGATGTGATGAAATTGAATTTTGATCAAGGTCTTCTAAACAGAATGATTCTTGGTTCCTATCAAGATGCTCAAGAATGTTTGAAAGTCTAGAAATTTGATCATTCATTGTATCTTGCAACCGATCCACTTTTTCTTCTAACCCATCGAATAGATCAATGGAGGACTGAAACCTTGGTGATGTGGGAAAAGACGTATATGAAGATAATGGTTGAACAGGTGGTTGACCATATGGCTCAGGGGTGTTGAATCCCCATTGACTCTGTGAAGAGTAGTGATGATTATTCCAATCTTGTTCATAGTATTGGGACTGGGGCATGTAATGATTCGGATAAGACCAATCTGGCACACTAGGTTGGTTAGAGTTATGATATGCCGGGTTGGTAATATCCGAAAAAGAGGTTGGTGTATAATATGGATCCTCATTAAAATTGAAAAAATTATTGTTATAGGCCATATCACACAAAGCAAACAAAAGAAAAAAAAACAAACAAAAAAGAAAAATTTCTAACCTAAGTTAGGGTAGACCTAGACCTAGACGACTCCTAACTGGTTAGACTGTCCACGGGAGGTAGGGTGTAGACTTTGACCACAAGTTAATCAGCCAGGTCAGGGCAAGAGTGGTGGGAGGTTTTCCGTCAAAGACGTTCCTTAATTAAATAACCACCACACTTCGGGCTTTCGGCCCTCAATCCCCTTCCTAGACACTGATTTGGCAGGAGTCAACTTCCAACACCGTTCCCCCTTAGGATAATCTCCTAATTGAGTCCGAGTGTCCCTAGGGCCAACGTCTACTAATTTTTAAGTTAGGCTTGGGTTAGTGAGTGCTTTGGATATGATTTTTGGGCTAAGGAAGGGTGATGAAATCCCCACCTTATCTTGTTAATGGGTTATGCCCTTAAGATGAATTAGTGCAAGTGTACAAGATAAATAGATAGAATTCACTCACAGCAGAAAATCAACCAAGAGATGAGTCCTATTCTACATGCAATGCGTACGTACCTTGCTCCAGCACTCTTCAACAGTAAATTAAAGTAATTGAAAAGACACGTGCCTAATATGCAAACGTCTAATCAATTTTTATTTTTAACAACAAATAATTTACTGTTGAATTAATTAGCAGTTGCAGAGTGATCACAGAGAAATATAATCACAGCAGAAATCAGAATTTTGCAATGCAGAGCAACCTGCAGAAAAGCAGGTTAGTAGTTCACTACTATTGCCGCGGAATCGTGGCTTTTGCCGCGGATCCGCGGCAAATTAGTAGGTCCAAGTGCTCTGCCTTCGAGGGCAGAGGCACTGGATTGCTGTATGCCTTGCTGCTGCTCTGTTTTTGTTTCCTGTTCTCTGTACCTGCAACAGAAAAGAATAAATAATTAGTTAAAAATTAAATTTTTTTATTAGAGAATAACTTACCGTCCCTCCCCGGCAACGGCGCCAATTTGTTGACTGAGTTTTCCTGCACACAAAAATATAGTATGATGTGCAAGTCTCAGTTCTAATCCGCGGTAGCAGGGTTATGCGGGTCGTGATCCTCAAGGAGGGACTGCGATGGAAGCGTTAAGCAAGTTATCTCTAAAAATTATCTTTTTATTATTAAGTAGTGGTATTTACAATGGGTGGTAGAAAAGAATATGGAGAAGTTGTGATTTAATCTACAAAAAGAAAAGAAAAGAAAAGAATACTTACTTGAGTTTGGTTGAAGAAAAACGTGAAAACCTTACATGTTCTACCTTGCTTAGGAGGCGTTCAACGCATAGATCATAAACTCGAGCCCGGTCCTTGTGCACATTATATCGTCAAGCATATCAAGAACGAAGTGATGCGAAGCTTTGGAAGTGGAGAACGTTTTCATGAACTATCGTTGGCTCTCACGTAGCTTAGTTATACTTTATTCATGAATACAATGGCCGAGAAGAGGAAGATACATCGGTGTCACGCTCAATATAAACCTCTCTCTCTTGAAAATAAAAAGAAACCCTAATTACAAAACTAGAAGAAAGAACGAAACTAAACCCTAGCTTTTGGCCCTTTGCTGGACGCTGGACGCTCTGTATGTTGCACTGCAGGGGGTATTTATAGGTGCAGAAGGAGTTAGAGTCCAGTTACAACTCTCCCACGAAAGCTGATCCCCAGACTCGTCAGAAATGCCGCGGAAATGGGAAATTTGCCGCGGAAACGCGGCACTTTTGTAACCAAATGCCACGCGCTTTGGCGCGTGGCCTCTCCTGGTCCGTCCATCTGGGCGTTTCCTTCTATAAATTGCATCCTGGCTCTTAATCTTTGGATTTGGATATAACTTGGGAATCAAGTTACCTAGATCCCAAATCTTTTCCACGAATTTTTCTTCTCTTCTTTTAGCTTTTATCCTCATCCTGCAAGTGTTTAGGGTTGAATAGAAGTCTATCCTTCCCTCTTCTTTGTATTTGCAACTTTGGCCCTTGTGTATTTGCAATTTTGACAATTGATATTTGCACTTTTACACCTGGGCTTCAAACATGGGCTTGGATCTGGGCTTTTGGGCTCTTTAAGCTTTATTTATTGTTAAAATAATAATTCGAGGCCTGCACACAATAAATTACAAATTATTAATAAATGTGCAGAATTAAATGAATAAATATGAAAATGTGATGGTAAATATGATGATAAAAATGCACTTTTCACTACCAATCACCATAACAAGAGTACATAACAAGCACAACAGGAGTTCATAACAAGTGATCAAGTTCTACATTCCCGTAATGTGATAATCATGAGTAGAGAGTTAATCATAACAAGTATCAGATGTCATGTTTTATATGCCTTGGAGATGATATTAGACAGGTGACAAGTCATGTTATAACAGGTGACAAGTGATAAGAGATAACATAGCAGGAACATGCATCAAGTAGTAACATGTTAGGTGATACATAATGCCAATACAAGTCAACCCGACGAAGCAGGGAAAATCGAATAGAGGCGAGAACACTCGCCTAAATCTTTAGAAAACACAGTGAAATCCCCGATCTCTGGAATCCAGGAAATGAACGCGTCAACGCGTTTAAAAGGAAAGCGATAGAGAGAGGAGAAAATCAAGAGAGAGAAAGAGAATGAGAGAGAGGAGAAAATCAAGAGAGAGAAAGAGAATGAGAGAGAGGAGAGAGAATGAACCAAGAGGAGAAAGAATGGAGACGCGGGAATAGCAGACGCGGGAAATAGCAGACGCGGGAAATAGCAGATGCGGGAAAAGCAGACGCGAGAAAAGCAGACGCGGGAAATAGCGTTGCAGGGATGTCACAAACGCGGGGTTCGAGACCCGCGTTCTAGTAAGGACACGAGGAGAACGCAGACGCGAGCATGAACTCCGCGTCGCGTTGATATAAGAAGTCGCGTTAAATAACTATTTAGACGCAGGGGTAAAATCCGCGTCTAGAAATCAACAGAAAGAAAGAGAGAGACAGGGAAAGACGGAGAGTGAGACGCAGGGAAAGAGTGAGGGAATCAGAGAAGAAAAGGAAATGAAAAAGGAAAGGAAAGGAAAAAGAAGGAAAAGAAAGAAAGAAGGAAAAGAAAGAAAGAAGGAAAGGAAAGAATGAAAAGGGAAAGGGAGGATGGCCGGCGATGGCCGGCGGTCACCGGCGGCGGTCGGAGATGGCCGAAAGTGGCCGGAGATGGCCGGAAAAGGTGGCCAAAGCTCCAAGCCCAAATCAATGGTGGAGTGCAAGTGTAGTTGAAAATGAAAAATTAGAGTTTTGAAAACGAGGCTTCGAAGAGCGAAGCTATACCTCGTTAGAAAGAGTATTCCGAGGAGAGAAAGATGGCGTGATCCGTGGTGGCCAAGGTGGAGTATATGGTGGTGGAGATGGTGGAGAAGGTGGTGGTGGAAATGGGTTTCCTTGGTGTTTCTTGATGGAAAAGAGGATGAAGAAGGTGGTGTGGAGTGAAATCACCTAGAGGGGGGGTGAATAGGTGATGGCTATATGTAAATGGCACAAATGCGGAATTTAAAAATTCTACTAACAAATAGCTCAAATAAAAGACTTGCAATAAATGAAGCAATCAATAGTGCAAGAATTAAAGAGTTTAGAGTTTAGAGAGATTTGAGCAAACGCAAACACGCAGATATGTTTCCGAGGTTCGAGCCACGCTCTACGTCCCCGCCTTCACACTTGAAGGATTTCCACTATTGAAGATCCCACTGGATCACCAATACAAGGACACACTTGTCCTATCTCTCGTGATGCCGCAACACCACCCGGAGCACACTAGCTCGCTTGAGGCCGATGCCTCTACAACTTCACTCAAGAAGAAAATGATCACACTTGATCAAAAATTCGCTCACTTGCACAATCCTAGAACCAATATGTAGATGAAGAATTATGGGATTGTGTAGTGCAATAGCTAGAGAGAAGTAGAGGTAAAGACTTCAAATGGGTGTCTAGAAATTTAGGGCTTTTGGAGAGAAAATCTTTTCTAAATGAAAGCCTTTTGAAAACTTGTAAATCTTTTGTAAAAATGTTCTTGATTGATGATTTATCATGTTGAAGTGACCTCCTATATATAGGGGTTAAAAACAGCTCCAGAGATTCGATGGGATCAAATCCCAAAAGAAAAACTGTCAGAAAATAGAGCTGTTGGAGTCTGTCAGAAGTTCTGACAGCAGCCGGTCGACCGGGCCGGTCGACCGCCAACGGTCAAAAATCCGACCGTTGGGGATCAGCGGTCGACCGCCCGGTCGACCCAATCTACCCGAGAGCACTGCACAGTGCTCGGTCGACCGAGGCGGTCGACTGACACGCAATGCACAGAATTGTGCGCGTCGGTCGACCGGGACGGTCGACCGGTTTCTGTCATTTCTGAAATATCAGAACTTCCAGAAACCAGAAATTGGGGTTTTTGGAATTGGTCTTGGATTTGAAGTTTTGGACCTTGTAAAACATAGAGTATGAGCATATGTCATAACTCTATCATGTTAAAACATTTTGATAAATACCCTTTTGATAAAAGCTTGTTTTGTCCAAAAATTGTTTTTCCAAAAATATTGTTTTTCCAAAACTTATTTCCAAAAACATGTTAACTTTAAATCTAGATTGGACATAGAATATAAAACTCTTTTGAAGTCATGAACCAAAGTAAAGTGTGTGTGTAAGTGGTAATCCCATAACTCTACTTCTAACATCTAGGTTTTGACAAAATATCTAAAATAAAAATCAAAATACAAATCTTGGAATTTCTTCATAGTCTTGATCTTGACTTGGTCTTCTCTTTAAGATCTTGATTCCGAAGCTTCCTATTGTGCTTGGCTTGGGAATGCAAATCTTTTGGCGGCATCCAAACTTGTGAGTCTTGATTGTGGAGCCGTCAAATCAACCTGTTTAACCTGAAATTCTTTTAAACAAAACTTGTTAAATATATAACTAGATATGGTTTGTTATCATCAAAATATCCATCAAGATATAGGGCTAATGGCCTTTGGGCCAACAATCTCCCCCTTTTTGATGATGACAAAACATATTTAGTTATCACAAATATTTTGGGTAGAGACTTCAAATGAAGCTCCCCCTCAACACATGCATATAATAAAAATCATACTCAGGCATGGATAAATATGGCAAATGATAAAAATGATAAACATCAAGTGATAATACACATGTCCATGCCAACAATTTTCATGTCATAAATAAGGATGAAAACATGATTTCATATATGACATAAAGAAACGATACATATAAGGAAAAGACACATGTTCACAAAAAGATACATGTCCACAAAACATAACAGAAATACATGTCCAAACAAAAGCAAAAACACAAAATATGTCTCTCAACAAATAACTCTCCCCCTTTTTGACATCATCAAATAAAGGGGAGGTCACTCTCATCACTTGGCACCACTAGCATCGTCGCCCTCATCGTCGTCATCATCTTCGTCGTCCTCTGATGAGCTCTCCACAGTAGTGCCTTCAGCCATGGTCTTATCACCATCATCGTCTTCCTCTGAAGCAGAAGAAGAAGAAGTAGCTGCCTCCTCTGGATCAACGCCGACCACCTTTGGCCGAGGTGGGGGAACAGAAGAAGGAGCTCTGGTAGGAAATGGAGGGCCGGTGGAGGGAAGGGGACAAGCAATGGAAGTGGGATCAGGAGAAAACATGTCGAATTTCGTAAAGAGTGCCTCAAATTGCGTATCCATGAATCTCATGGAGTCAGCAAAATAGGACATATCGTTACGAATTCCTCAGATTTGTGAGTTCATCTCCGCACGGAAAGCGACCTCTTGTTGGAAACGGGCGTCCATCTCCGTACGAAAAGCTGCCTCTCGCTGCTCAATCTAGGACTGGTGCTCCTGAATCTGAGAGCGAATCTCAGAAGAAATCATGGCCTGAAAATCTGAAGGTAAGACAAGGCCAGGAGCAGAAGATATCCCTGGGGCCGAAGAAGACCCGGGTGCTGATGAAGATCCAGGAACAATAGGAGGAGGAACAGGAGGTTGCACAGGAGCGTGACGACGCAACTGAGCTTCCATCCTTTTCAAGAGAACTCCGTCAATGTCTATTTGAGGATCATCAGAAGTCTCAGAAGAAAGATCGAAGCCTAGAATTTTGAGAAGATGGATGATAATCATGCCAAAGGGTAAACCCCTACCAGACATGCGAATCTGGTTGGATGCCATGTGGGAAGCAATGAGACGGGGAATATTTATCTTAATGCCTCGCAAAAGACAATAGATAATCAAAGGCACAGGACCCCTAGCATGGCTATATTCACCAGATTTAGGGACAATGTCATAAAAAATAATCTTGGCTAGGACTTGGGAAGTGAGAGTGAACCTGCTCACAACTTCGTTCCTGACCAAGCCGGGGTTGTCATCCCCGTGAATCAAAGTGGATGCGGTGAGTGCAGACTCACCGTCCGGAAATTCAAAATCATGAAGGTCATGTGAATATACATCAGCTCCACCAGGGGAGAGATGTAGGATATCAGCGAACTGACCAATGTTTAGGTCAATGTCCCTGCCTAGGACTCTAGAGAAGATACGGTTTCCATCAAAAGAGAGATTAGCATAGAAATAAGGCACGAGGGATGTATAAACTTGTTCTTTAATGGTTAAGAACTCGTTTAAGGAGTTGTTCTGCAAAATACGGGGGATATCAAGATGTTCAAAGTCTTGAATAACTACATATCTCCCTGAAATGATGTTCCTCTTGGAAAGATTGATAAAACGATTTCCAGCAAGCTCATTTATAAAAGTTCTTTTAGGTTTAGGAGTGTGGGAAGAAGTATGAGCTACTGATTTGCCTTTCTCAGTCCTAGTCCTTTTAGATGTAGACATGTTTTTGAAGAAAAAGATGATTTTTAGGTCAAGTATGTTAGGGCTTGATCTAGAAAGCTTAGAGACCTAGAAATATTGACAAATAAGGGAAGATCTTAAAGCTAGATAGTAAGAACAGAAGAAAAAATCGGATTTTTACCTGAAAGATGATGAACCAAAACCCTAGATCAAGAGAACCTGAATATCTTCGAATCCAGCGGATGGGAAGACCTGAAATCGAAGATCCAGCATTTGTAGATGGAATTTGAAGTGGGTTTTGAATGGATTTGGAAAAGATTGAGAGATTAGAGAGTTAGAGAAATTTTTGGAGAAGGGGGAAGATGGGTTCGTCGGCTGCAATTGAGAGAGAGAGAGAAAAAGTGAAAATAAATAGCAGTTTTAGGGATGAATACGATGAACGGTCGACCGGTCGGTCGACCCAGAAAACCCGAGAGCTCTGCATCTCAGAGCGGTCGACCGGTCGGTCGACCCAAGGATCCCGAGAGCTCTGCAGACTTGCAGCGGTCGACCGGGTCTAAGGTCGGTCGACCGATAGCAGATAAAAAAAAATAAAGGCAATTTATTTCAAGCGAAATCGGTCGACCGCGCCTATGTCCGGTCGACCGGCTTTGCCTGAAAGACAGTCTGCAGCAACAGCCAGAAGGAAAAATTAAAAATTTTTTTAATTAAATACAAGGATGATATAATTATACAAACAACATTTTTTTTAATCTTCATTAAGTCAACTTATCAACCAAAATTACATACAAGACATTTTATTTTAATTTTTCATATATACTACAAAGTTTTAGAGATGTTGAAGCCGAATACCCAGTGACGGGTTCTGAACTTCATCCTCTTGATTCCTCTTGAATGAGTTGAGGTGCGCAATTGCCATCTCTAAGGTATTTGCTTTAAATATAAAAATTTTTACAAAAATTAATTTTTAGTTTTTGAAATACGATGAGTACATAGATATATCATGAAGACTAGATATGTGGACATTCACAAAAGATATCAAACAAAAAATATGGCATATACACAATTGAGATAGAAATGTAACTCTACATTAGCATATGTCTATAGAGCACAAAAATAAGCTAACACTTCTATACATTTGTATATATATCAAACAAAAAATAAAATTTTTAAATGGAGAAGTTACCGAACATAGGCAATCTCCAAAATATAGGTGCCTCCACGATAGCGATGCAAGCTTGATGTGATCTTTGGGCTTTGTTGCATCCACCACCCGGCACCGTTTCCCCCTATGTCTTGGAGGAAGTAGATCCACCTGTATCAGCTAAAATAGGTGGGTCTTTTGGTACCCAAATTTTCTTGGGTCCTATTGGGTTAGTACCGGGGCGAACCCAAACATGTTTATTATGTACATTATGCTTAGCAAAACAAAATTTTTCTAAATGGCCTTTGCGGCCACAATGTGTGCATACATAAATTTTACCACTACCATACATATGAGCATGCCTATGTGTGTGCGCATGTTTTCGTGCATGTGTATGATGTGTATGTTTCCCTTAGGTTACTCCCTTAGGAAACCTAGATACAATTTTCTTTAAATCAAAAGCATAAATTTTAAGAGTAGAATCTAACATTTCAACCCATTTTTGAATTTCTACAAATTCATTTTTATTACAAGAAACCATGGGGGTTTTCCCTTTATTAGCCAATTTATATTTATCAAAGTTACCTTTTAATTTTTCAAAAGCACTAGTTAAAACATTTTTCTCATTAACAACTATTTCAAAATTGTTCTTCAAAACTTCATTTTCCTTTTTCAATTTTTATTATGAGATTGTGAAATCTCATATCTATGTTGTAACTCTTCAAAAAAATGAGCAAGTTCATCCATGGTAAGATCATCATCTTCTAAAGTGTTATCAAGGGTTACCTTAGAAGCATCCTCACCTTGTGCCATGAAGCACATATGAGCGGCGTCGTTCTCCTCTTCGGATTCCGACTCCGTGTCAACCCACGTTGCAACCATAGCCTTTTTCTTCCTTGGTACATACTTGGAGGTGGTTGCTTGGAGAGCGGGGCAATCCGCTATGAGATGTCCGATCTTCTTGCAATGGAAGCAAGGACCAGGTTCTTCTCTCTTCTTTTCAAACCTTCCTTGAGGTTTCCCTCTTCGGAAGTTGCTTTGCCTCCCTTTCCTGTAAAACAATTTGTCTACCTTCCGGATAAGCATGGCAAAGTCCTCATCGCAATCCTCCGATGAGTCGTCCTCTTCAATAGTGGTTGGAGTGGCTTTGAATGCGATTGTTTTCTTCTTGGGTGCCTCCCTTTCTTCTCTTACCTTCATCTCCATCTCATGGGTTTTGAGATTACCGATGAAGCCGGAGAAGTCCATCTCCTCCCGATCGTTAAGTTCTTTGAGAGTTGTTGCCTTGACTTCCCAAGCTTTGGGAAGAGCTCTAATGACCTTGCGAATCTTTTGGTCATTGTCGATCGTGTCACCTAGAGAAGATAAAGCATTAGTGATCTTGGTGAAACGAGTGAGCATGTCATCAATACTCTCACTTTCAAGCATATAAACATTCTCATATTGAGAACGTAGCAAGTCAATCTTGGATCTCTTGACTTGTGACGTTCCCTCATGAGTCACAATTAAAACATTCCAAACTTCATATGCAGATTTACAGTTAATAATGCGTGAGAGGTCATCTTCATTAAGGGCTTGGGTTAAAGCATACTGAGCCCTGGCATTAGCCTCATAGTCCTTGGTAGTGTCCTCGGACCATGATCTCTCATCGGTGAGAGGCTCTACAAATTCTTTAGTTATGGCCCTAGCTACCCTAACTCCTAGGGACTTAAGGAAGAGGTTCATCTTGACCTTCCAAATGGGGAAGTTCAAGCCATCAAATTTAGGTGGGGACTTGATGCTAGAAAAATCAAGTGAAGCCATAGATGAATAGTAAAATGCACAAAATATGAAGAATGCAACAAATAGTATAGCCAATAACAAGGATCTCCCTAAGGTGGTTAGACCAAATACTAGGGTTAGGCTCTGATACCAATTGAAATCACCTAGAGGGGGGGTGAATAGGTGATGGCTATATGTAAATGGCACAAATGCGGAATTTAAAAATTCTACTAACAAATAGCTCAAATAAAAGACTTGCAATAAATGAAGCAATCAATAGTGCAAGAATTAAAGAGTTTAGAGTTTAGAGAGATTTGAGCAAACGCAAACACGCAGATATGTTTCCGAGGTTCGAGCCACGCTCTATGTCCCCGCCTTCACACTTGAAGGATTTCCACTATTGAAGATCCCACTGGATCACCAATACAAGGACACACTTGTCCTATCTCTCGTGATGCCGCAACACCACCCGGAGCACACTAGCTCGCTTGAGGCCGATGCCTCTACAACTTCACTCAAGAAGAAAATGATCACACTTGATCAAAAATTCGCTCACTTGCACAATCCTAGAACCAATATGTAGATGAAGAATTATGGGATTGTGTAGTGCAATAGCTAGAGAGAAGTAGAGGTAAAGACTTCAAATGGGTGTCTAGAAATTTAGGGTTTTTGGAGAGAAAATCTTTTCTAAATGAAAGCCTTTTGAAAACTTGTAAATCTTTTGAAAATCTCTTGTAAAAATGTTCTTGATTGATGATTTATCATGTTAAAGTGACCTCCTATATATAGGGGTCAAAAACATCTCCAGAGATTCGTTGGGATCAAATCCCAAAAGAAAAACTGTCAGAAAATAGAGCTGTTGGAGTCTGTCAAAAGTTCTGACAGCAGCCGGTCGACCGGGCCGGTCGACCGCCAACGGTCAAAAATCCGACCGTTGGGGATCAGCGGTCGACCGCCCGATCGACCCAATCTACCCGAGAGCACTGTACAGTGCTCGGTCGACCGAGGCGGTCGACTGACACGCACATGCACAGAATTGTGCGCGTCGGTCGACAGGGACGGTCGACGGTTTCTGTCATTTCTGAAATATCAGAACTTCCAGAAACCAGAAATTGGGGTTTTTGGAATTGGTCTTGGATTTGAAGTTTTGGACCTTGTAAAACATAGAGTATGAGCATATGTCATAACTCTATCATGTTAAAACATTTTGATAAATACCCTTTTGATAAAAGCTTGTTTTGTCCAAAAATTGTTTTCCAAAAATATTGTTTTTCCAAAACTTATTTCCAAAAACATGTTAACTTTAAATCTAGATTGGACATAGAATATAAAACTCTTTTGAAGTCATGAACCAAAGTAAAGTGTGTGTGTAAGTGATAATCCCATAACTCTACTTCTAACATCTAGGTTTTGACAAAATATCTAAAATAAAAATCAAAATACAAATCTTGGAATTTCTTCATAGTCTTGATCTTGACTTGGTCTTCTATTTAAGATTTTGATTCCGAAGCTTCCTATTGTGCTTGGCTTGGGAATGCAAATCTTTTGGCGGCATCCAAACTTGTGAGTCTTGATTGTGGAGCCGTCAAATCAACCTGTTTAACCTGAAATTCTTTTAAACAAAACTTGTTAAATATATAACTAGATATGGTTTGTTATCATCAAAATATCCATCAAGATATAGGGCTAATGGCCTTTGGGCCAACATGGAGGTGGTATAGTTGTTGGAAATGGAGGAGGAGATTGAGGGGAGAATGGTGGAGGAATTGGTGGAGGAGGTGGTGGTGATGGTGGTGAAAGTAGTTGGCCAAGGAGGGAGGCAAGGCACCAATAGGGCTGCTGTTGACGTTTGCAGGAAATGGAGAAGGAAGAAGAGAAAAAGTGAAAGAGAGAGGAGTGGGGGGGTTATATATAAAGGGGAAGAATTATTATTACAAGAATGCCATTCCAAACTTTATAAAAGAGACTTGGTCTCCTTCATAAAAGTTGCGTCTCATTGAGAAGAATTCCGCGTCTGGGCCAAATGAACTGGACGAGGAGAAAAATCCGCGTCCAAGAGAATAAACGCGAGTTTTTGCGTTTGCCAGGAAAAGACAAAAAGGCATGGTGATTTGATCTGGGTTGAATTTACACATAAGCATTAAATGCAGTATGGAGAGCACCTCACTGCATTAAATGTTGAATCCAGGTAGGTGAAACTCGCGTCTAGAGAGGAGAGAGAAAATAAAATATCTGGATAAAATTCCGGTATCTGGGAAAAAACCGAAAATTCCGGAAAAGTCCAAAAAATGAAGTAGTTCGGAAAGTTTCCCAAAAATTCTCAAAAATAATAAATATTATATAAAGATTTTTAGTGAAACTGGTTTTCATAAATTCATTGTCATTTTTAAAATAAAAATCCTGAAGTCAACCATTGACACCGGTCTACACCGGGTCGGTCAGATTTTGATAAAATCTGAAAAATCTCAGAAAATGCCTGAAAGGAGAAAATATAATTCTAAGAAAGAATATGAAAGCGGAATTCAGAAATTTGATTCCAATTATAAGTTAAAATTCCTGGAATCAACTAGTGAGACTGGCCGACACCAAATCCAGTGGAATTTCGATAAATTCAGAAAATTCTAGAAAAAGTATTTAGATAGAAAATGTGATTTTAGAAGTTATAGGAAAGCTGTTTCTTAAAATTAACTCCGTTTGTAAATTAAAAATCCGAGAATCGGTCAGTGGTACTGGTCGACACCGGTTTTGAAGATTTTCAATTTAATTCAGGAAAATTTCAGAAAATCATGAAAAATCTAAAATATTGCAAAATGATGTTTGAAACTAAAATCGGTCAAATCTGAATATCAGAAAGACTAAATCGAGGAATAACCTGAGATCGGGTCCCTGGTTCAGACTAGGGCTAATTCTGAGTCTACGAATCCAGATCCAAGGTAAAACGATCATATAAACAATTCATAATACAAAATAAATACAGGAAGTAAATCAAAAAAATACGATCGAGAAATCTGAATACGCAACTAAGTACGCATTCCGGGAGCGGGGTGTTACAATCCACCCACCTTACAAAAATTGCGTCCTCGAAATTTCGATAAGGGGAAGATGAACACAGGAGGGACCATGGTCGACAAATGAGAGAATGATAAGGTGGAATATTTACAAAAGATTACCAACTCAAGATACAAAAGATTAGGGTAGCGGTTACAATGACATCCTCAAGGTTCCTGCTCTGGATACTGGGCTTCACATTCTGCTGCCGCTTCGTCTGATGCCTCTGCCGCCATGTTGTAGACTTGACCTCTACCATGATCTGCTCTAGTTCTCATTCCTCTCTGTGGCTGATCATACTGCTGGGGCGAAAATGGAGCTTTTCGATCAACGGGTTCTGGGTTCCCTCTCAATGGCGGGGCTGGAAGTACTGGTCGGACTGGTGCTGTATTTCTTACCCTTCTGAACGGGCAATCTCTTATAGCATGACTCCTGGTCCCACATGCTAAGCATAATCCATTGGCCATTCGACAATATTTCCTATAATGTCCAGGCTTGTGGCAGAAATTACATATGATCTGAGGAAGAGAAGGTTGGAATGGTCGCTTGACTATCGGGCCATTGATTGTCCTAGCTGTATCTTCTTCATTCATCAACTGAAAGGGTCTCTTTACTGACTTGTTCTGCACCTGGTTCTCACTCTTCTTTTCTAGTCCTCGTTCTACTTCACGGGCAATGGAGAGAACCTGGGAATACGTCTTCAACTGTTGAGGAATAAGATACATCTGGACATCCATCTTCAACCCTTGCTGAAATCTGCTCGCCCTTTTTTCTTCGTCTGCCACCATGTAGGGAGCAAATCTGCTGAGCCTCAAGAATTTAGCAGCATATTCATCCACTGACCGGTTTCGCTATTGTAACTGAATAAATTGTTCTTCCATATCCTTTTGAGCTATTGCAGGGAAGAATCTCTCGTAGAAACCCTTTGAGAACTGGTCCCATGTGATGGGTTTCTCCAGTGTCGCTTCTTCCGCCAACCACCATGTTCGGGCCACATCCCTCAATTGTATCTTGGCCACTTCCACTTGGTTCTCATCAGGGACTCGGGCCGCCTTTAAAAGATCTGTTATGTCTACCAGCCACTGTTCTGCATCCAGAGGCTTCTCTGTGCCTGAAAAGATCGCCGGCTGTAATCTCCTGAAATCTGACACGTTGCCTGGCCTCTGTTCTCGGGGTGCAACTAACAGTCCTTGACGTAGAAGCTCTGTCTACTGTTGTTGACTCTGCATCATTCCTTAAAGTATCCTCATCATACCATCATTGTCTCTGTTGGATCCATCTTGAGAAGTACCAGCACCATTACGTGTTCCCCGTCTTTCCATATTTGAGTTGGTTGAAGAGATAATAGGAAGAAGCTGGAAGGTAAAAGATTGAAGGTCTCAGGATTCAAGAAATGGATCAGAAGGAAGAGATAGATAACTCTGCACTTGTAGTTGGATTGTATAACCTGGACTCTTATATTCCAGTTGAAAATTTCTTTACCATTAATTTGCCGTCTGGACGTACTGAGGATGCGAGAGCCTAGGCTCTGATACCACCCTGTAACGCCCCGATCCCGCGGATACGGGACGTCACTACGACGTATATACGCAGGTCAGAAATACCCCCACGTATATACGCTAAGCATCAGTACAGGCAAGAATCAGAGTACGGAAGCGCGTGGTGCATTATACATTCCAACATATGAGTACAATTACAAAGTTATCATCAGAGGTGACAAATATTACAAGAATATTACATCACCTGATAAGCGCAAATGCGAGAATACAAAGAGATGTACAAGTATGAACAGTACAAAAGGGCGCTCACGAGATAGCTAGAGAAGCTGCGAGCAAACTAGGGGGAGCAAGGATGGGACCGGAGCTACAGCTGGTCTGTCTGCTTCGCAGAAGTAAGCTTGGTCCTCAATAGGAAGAATCCCCTTCAGTCCAAGCTCCGAAACCTGGACATGAGGATCCAGAGGAGTCAAAACTCCCCAGGCGAGTGGTGATGCGAAAGCCAGGTGGCGAGCATGGATAAGCACATGTGTATCGATAAAACCAAGTCATAAATATGTATTGAAAACCGTGTTGTGAGCATAAGCATGCAGGAGCAAGCAGATATAAAACAAGTGATATCAAGCGGAACTACTCATGATATGATAAGGTAAGAATAGGGGACTGTGGAATAGAATATAAGTGGAAAGGCAGGACATGAATAGGTATAATATAATAATCATAAATCCGAAAATCCGAAGTAAAACCTGGCGAATGCAATTGTGGCAAAACAAGTGGTATAACCAAGTTTGTAGAGCAACATAACAAGTTATTATCTTGGCATTTTATTATTATTACTCGTCTGACTCATATATCTAGGTATGTGTCCTGGTGTACATCTCAACACACATACATCCATATATAAGCAAGTCGAGGTTGGTTTTCAGAAGCTGATGAAGAACTGATAGCTCCTACTTATAGTAGTTCCCGTCCGCCCGGGACACAGCCATATGGGGGCCTTAAATCCCCTTAACACGCATCTTCTGGGGCTTGAAATCCCCCTAACACGAATCGTCAGTTTTGTATTCCATTACTATAAGCAAGGCATCATTCCGGCATCCATCACTTCCTCCCATTTCCCGTGCAAGTTATCCTTTTTATAGCTTATTAACAATATTATCAGATTTCGGGAATGAGTAGGATCATAACTGGCCATAACAAGAGTACATAACAAGCACAACAGGAGTTCATAACAAGTGATCAAGTTCTACATTCCCGTAATGTGATAATCATGAGTAGAGAGTTAATCATAACAGGTATCAGATGTCATGTTTTATATGCCTTGGAGATGATATTAGACAAGTGACAAGTCATGTTATAACAGGTGACAAGTGATAAGAGATAACATAGCAGGAACATGCATCAAGTAGTAACATATTAGGTGATACATAATACCAATACAAGTCGACCCGACGAAGCGGGAAAAATCGAATAGAGGTGAGAACACTCGCCTAAATCTTTAGAAAACACAGTGAAATCCCCGATCTCCGGAATCCAGTAAATGAACGCGTCAACGCGTTTAAAAGGAAAGCGATAGAGAGAGGAGAAAATCAAGAGAGAGAAAGAGAATGAGAGAGAGGAGAGAGAATGAACCAAGAGGAGAGAGAATGGAGACGCGAGAATAGCAGACGCGGGAAATAGCAGATGCGGGAAAAGCAGACGCGGGAAAAGCAGACGCGGGAAATAGCGTTGCAGGGATGTCACAAACGCAGGGTTCGAGACCCGCGTTCTAGCAAGGACACGAGGAGAACGCAGACGCGAGCATGAACTCCGCGTCGCGTCGATATAAGAAAGCGAAGGTCGCGTTAAATAACTATTTGGACGCAGGGGTAAAATCCGCGTCTAGAAATCAACAGAAAGAAAGAGAGAGACAGGGAAAGAGGGAGAGTGAGACGCAGGGAAAGAGTGAGGGAATCAGAGAAGAAAAGGAAATGAAAAAGGAAAGGAAAGGAAAAAGAAGGAAAAGAAAGAAAGAAGGAAAAAAAGAAGAAAGAAGGAAAGGAAAGAATGAAAAGGGAAAGGGAGGATGGCCGGCGATGGCCGGCGGTCACCGGCGGTGGTCGGAGATGGCTGAAAGTGGCCGGAGATGGCCGGAAAAGGTGGCCAAAGCTCCAAGCCCAAATCAATGGTGGAGTGCAAGTGTAGTTGAAAATGAAAAATTAGAGTTTTGAAAACGAGGCTTCAGAGAGCGAAGCTATACCTCGTTAGAAAGAGTATTCCAAGGAGAGAAAGATGGCGTGATCCGTGGTGGCCAAGGTGGAGTATATGGTGGTGGAGATGGTGGAGAAGGGTGGTGGTGGAAATGGGTTTCCTTGGTGTTTCTTGATGGAAAAGAGGATGAAGAAGGTGGTGTGGAGGTGGTATAGTTGTTGGAAATGGAGGAGGAGATTGAGGGGAGAATGGTGGAGGAATTGGTGGAGGAGGTGGTGGTGATGGTGGTGAAAGTAGTTGGCCAAGGAGGGAGGCAAGGCACCAATAGGGCTGCTGTTGACGTTTACAGGAAATGGAGAAGGAAGAAGAGAAAAAGTGAAAGAGAGAGGAGTGGGGGGGGGTTATATATAAAGGGGAAGAATTATTATTACAAGAATGCCATTCCAAACTTTATAAAAGAGAATTGCGTCTCCTTCATAAAAGTTGCGTCTCATTGAGAAGAATCCGCGTCTGGGCCAAATGAACTGGACGCGGAGAAAAATCCGCGTCCAGGAGAATAAACGCGAGTTTTTGCGTTTGCCAGAAAAAGACAAAAAGGCATGGTGATTTGATCTGGGTTGAATTTACACTAAGCATTAAATGCAGTATGGAGAGCACCTCACTGCATTAAATGTTGAATCCAGGTAGGTGAAACTCGCGTCTAGAGAGGAGAGAGAAAATAAAATATCTGGATAAAATTTCGGTATCTGGGAAAACACCGAAAATTCCAGAAAAGTCCAAAAAATGAAGTAGTTCAAAAAGCTTCCCAAAAATTCTCAAAAATAATAAATATTATATAAAGATTTTTGGTGAAACTGGTTTTCATAAATTCAATGTCATTTTTAAAATAAAAATCCTGAAGTCAACCATTGACACCGGTCTACACCGGGTCGGCCAGATTTTGATAAAATCTGAAAAATCTCAGAAAATATTTGAAAGGAGAAAATATAATTCTAAGAAGGAATATGAAGCAGAATTCAGAAATTTGATTCCAATTATAAGTTAAAATTCCTGGAATCAACCAGTGAGACTGGCCGACACCAAATCCAGTGGAATTTCGATAAATTCAGAAAATTCTTAGAAAAAGTATTTAGATAGAAAATGTGATTTTAAGAAGTTATAGGAAAGCCGTTTCTTAAAATTCAACTCCGTTTGTAAATTAAAAATTCGAGAATCGGTTAGTGGTACTGGTCGACACCGGTTTTGAAGATTTTCAATTTAATTCAAGAAAATTCCAGAAAATCATGAAAAATCTAAAATATTGGAAAATGATGTTTGAAACTGAAATTGATCAAATCTGAATATCAGAAAGACTAAATCGAGCAATAACCTGAGATCGGGTCCCCGGTTCAGACTAGGGCTAAATCCGAGTCCACGAATCCAGATCCAAGGTAAAACGATCATATAAACAATTCATAATATAAAATAAATACAGGAAGTAAATCAAAAAAATACGATCGAGAAATCTGAATACGCAACTAACTACGCATTCCGGGAGCGGGGTGTTACACTGTCGTTCACTGTGTCCCTTATCCCTGAATGTTGCTTCATGTGTTCTTTTCCTAGAAGTCGTATCTTCTTTTCATTTGTACCGAAAGACATCTTTAAAGAACACATCATCTCTTGATTCTATACATGTATATCCAACATTTTTGATTTGTGTATCAGAAAACTATAGGCACTACTATTCAAGGCATACCCTATGAAAATATAGCCCACCATTTTGGATCCCAGCTTAGTCTTAGGTAATGGCGCTGGTACCTTTTGGGGTAACGATTGGAAGGAGAACTTCCACACCACAACTCAAATGGAATAATACCAAATTTCTTGTGGGGTGTCCTGATTTGTGGTTAATAGGACTTCCCTCCACAAGTTCTACGGTCATCTAGAACTTGCAACACTTACTGCAAGAAGCGCATGCATGTGGAAGGACATGCACGCAGAACGATTAGGCATGCGTGCAGGACCTGCTACAGGCCGGTGCGATAAAGATATTACATATTCAAATTAAAGAATTTATAAAAGTGCTTATTTAATTGCATATATAATTCATGCAGACATTAGCCTATTCAAAGAAAGACTATTGTTTGGCTGAATTATGTACGGTGTCGGCTACTTGATATGGATAATGTCAGTGAGAGAACCTTAGTGCGTGATAACTAATTGCATCTCAATTTGCATTATTATCATCATATTTGCATATTTATCTTTGATTATTCTTTATTTAATATTGCTATTTAACCTTCTTTTCATTATGGCTTGTAGTTACTTAAATGAGAAGATAAGGATACAATAAGCTTCTATTTTATCCCTACTCCTATTTAAATTTGGATTTCAATTTAAATCAATTTGAAATCAAGAGGAGAAAAGGATATATCATCATCTTCAATTTTCAAATCCAAAATTAGAAGATATATTTATAGAAGATAGATGGAATAAAGCTAATCCTAGTGGGTATAGAGAGGATAATTCAAATTAAATGGAGTCAAAATCAATTCAGACTCGGATTCAGAATGGATACCTATTAATATTCGGCTCATAACTTTTCTTACAGATATTCATTTCTGATGATTTAAGATGCTGCAAAAGAGGATTTAAAGGGTTACAATTTGTATGTTGACCATTGTTTGCAATTTAGCTATCGGATAAGTCATATTCAACAATCAATATGCTGACTTGCTGCAGATTAATTCAGAATTGAATTCTCATATTGAATTAGAATTGAGTAAAACTTTCTAATTTGTATCTTATTGTGATTGACTCTGAGGCCTATCTAAAGAGCTTAAATCTCACATAATCAAGTATCTTCACATTATAAATCATAACATAGGATTTTTCTTTAGTTTCTCTTACAAATTTCTATTGTAATTGTTAGAGTCTAATTCTAATTCAAGCTTTGTAAAGAAGGAGGAGGCTCTTGTAATTGAAGGTGACAACATCAATAATAAGATTTTTTCTAATTTATCTTTATTAACTTACTTTTTTGTATTTTCTTTCTCTTTTACCATGCTTGCTTTAGATTCTCTCATGAATAGCTAATCTTCTTCATGACTTATTAATCTCTATCCAACGCTACTTCAGTTCTATGTTAGAATAATCCGTTTGGATCCTATGCATGCTTAAACCCTAAAACTAGCTAATACTCTTGAAAGCACATAACTATAGTTAAATCTTTTATTTGCTAATACTGTTGGCCCAAAGCCTTCCGCTCTAGTTTTGATGATGATTAACTCATGTAGTTATAGTTTACTAATAATCTTATGATATTTAGTTTCAGATACTTAACCAAGATATTAGTAGGTGATTAGCTTCAACAAAGATGTTTTGGAGCTTTTCACATGGTGATTCAAGAGCCCGAGCGTCAAAGTTCATATCTAGCACTCGTTGGAGTCAAGCTCGGTGGATCACGTTTGGATCGAGTCGACTTGGAGACGGCGCTCTACAAGAAGACTTCGGTACATAGTTTAGTTTATGTTTTAAATCCATTTGTTATAAATTAGATAGTGTGATATGCTCAAGTTCACAATACACACACACACTTGTTCAAAGTTTCATGTTTTGGTTTTCGATTTTTGGTTTAACCGATCTTGGTTTTCATGAATAGATAAAATCAAAACAAGTTACATGGTTTAATGTATATTAGATTTGTTCTACATGTATGCTTTAACTATTTAAACAAACTTAGTTTGATAGTCTATTTCATGAATTTGGTGTTTTGGTATTTTAACAAAACTTATTTCTGATTTTTATAGTAAAAAACATTGATATATATATATATATATATATATCTTTCATGTATATTGGATTATATCCATATACAACATGCTTCAAGTTGTTTAAAGTATCATGTTTTTGTATTTGGACGAGTTTTGGACAAAATGTTTTTCCATTTCAAAAATCTAAGTTTTGGAAAATACGAGTTTTGGTTTTCGACAAAATTTCCATACCACAAAAAGAGTTCAAAATGTTTGTAATTTGGTTTGATTTTTACTCAAACAAGTTTGTACTTCAAAGATCATGTAAGAACTTATTTTTGTGAATTTTAGAGATTTTATGGGATTTAATAGGATAATAAAAACCCTAGTTTTCTAATCCTTAATTGTGTCTGCTAGGCCCTGGCAGTCAACCGACCGGTCGACCGGACCAGGAGCCGGTCGACCGGAACGGTCGACGGACGTGCACACAAACGTGCACAAGGCCATTTGGTTTGGCCGGTCGACCATGCGATCGACCGATTGTAGTATCCTTACTATAGGGTAAGAACGGTCGACCGGGCGGTCTACCGGAGGTTAGCAACGGTCAAATTTTGACCGTTGGCCGGTCGACCGGCCGGTTGACCGGATTGTCAATTCTGACCATAATTGCTGCCAACGGCTAGTTTTTTCAAATGGCTATAAAATGGGTTTTCTCTTAATAGTTTTTAACAAGTTTTTAGAGAGCTTATTTTCTGATCTTACTAGTGTTTTTGCAGCAATCAAAAAGAAATTTTAGGCTCTAAAGTTTACACTTAATTTGGTGTTTTTCTAGGGTTTGAAAAATCAAAGAAAAGTGATTTTGGGAAAAGTGTTTTGGTTCAACTTCTTCATCCTATTTCTAGTTTTTCCCAAAGATTTTCTTTGAGTATTTATTTTCCATTCCTTGGTTTTTCTCACACTTGAGCTTATTATTCTATCCTATCTATAGGATCTTTGTTTTGTGAGAAAGAATTGGTTGTGGTCTTTTGATCACTAAGTTGTAAACCCTCCTACTTTATGTTATCTCTCTTGGGTAGATGTTGATTTTGGAGTGGTGGCTTTGTGCCCTATCCCTCTAGTTAGAGGTTGATTGGTTGTTGGCTTTGTGCCCATCCCTCATTTGTGAGGTTGATTGAGTTGTGGTGGCTTTGTGCCTAACCTCTATGTGTAGAGGTTGTATTTGTAAAGAGAGGAGTTGTGTACTCCCGGTTATTGTATTGCCCCAAATCCTCAGTGGAGGTTCCCTGAGTGGGAATCCTGTGTGGACAAGTTAGTGGAAATCCTTATGTGTGAAGGCGGGGACGTAGAGCTGGGTGCTCGAACCTCGAAACAAATCTTGGTGTTTGTGTTTGATCCATTGACTCTAACTCTCTCTATTACTTTGAGCATTGCATCATATTGCATATCATATATATGCTTGTGTTGTTTGTGTGTGCCTCACTTGTGTTTAACCACGAGAGCTTCATATAGCGCCTCAACTCTTATTTAGAGGAATCAAGAGGAGTTAGTCCAGAGCCCTTCACCGGGAATTCGGCTACACTCGTTGGTTGCATAAGTATTGTTGCAATTAAGTTTTTAATTTTCGCATTTTATTCATTAGATTACCCGTACACCTATTCACCCCCCTAGGTGTACTTTCAAATACTTCCAAATAATTTTTCTTATTCTATTCTTAGATGGCCTTGATAGGTTAACATTGGTTATTCTTCTTATTCTATGCTTGGGAAACTATATAATTTAATGTTATGTCTTACTTAGTGATTATTTCAAATAGAATTTCTCCATCTTATATATCTTACTTGAATCGAATGCAACTTAAAGTATAATTTTTATGATTCAAAGTGAATTTAATCTAGCATAGGTTAGTAAGTTAATGGTGGTAGATGATTAGTAAGCTATGTTCTTTTAATTCTTTTTAAAATTTAATCTACAAAACCAAATTATATTTACATCCTCTTTCTACCTCTACACTTAACATAGACTTTTGCTTTCTTTTTCGAAGAAGAATTATTAACCTACTTAGTGTTTAAATAAAATACCGAAAAGCTTTTATCGCATTCATCCCTGTGGTTCGACCCGCATAGCCCTCGCCGTTGTGATTAAATTGCAAGAATTCAGAAGCAACATAAATCAGATAAACACTTCTTAAACTCTGTGTCTTTGATAATTAAATTTTGGCGCCGTTGCCGGGGAGGGAACGGTATTTTCTTTATTTACTAGTGGTTAATTTTTTGTTTTTAATTCAACAGTAATTTATTGATTGAAGTGTTTAAAAAATGGATAGACTTGTATCATAGGCATCTGTCTAATTTTATTTATTTTAAATTACTGTTGAAAAGTGCTGGAGATAAGGTACGTTTGCATTGCATCTAAATTAGGAAACACTTTTTGGTGATTTAAAATGCTTGGAGTGCTACTTATCTATTTACTTGCACACGTTTGCACGAAATCGAATTTAGGGCAAAAACTCATAAGCAAGATAAGGTGGGAAGTCATTACCCTCCCTTAACCCACAAACCATTTCCCCACTCACTAACTCAATCTTAATTAAAATCTGAGAAGACATTGGCCTTAGAGACATCTAGGACTTACTAGGAGATTGACCTAAGGAGGAAGGTATTGGAATTTAACTCTTATCAAATCAGTGGCTAGGCAGGGGATTAAGAGACAAAACCTCGAAGAATAATAGTTGGGATAATTAGGCCCGTCGCTCTTGTGCAGATACCTCCACTGATCTTGCCACCTACCTGGCGGATTAATTTGTGCTTATATTCTGCAATAGAACTCCCGTAGACAGTCTAACCAGTTAGGAGTTGTCTAAGTCTAAGGTCTATCCTAACTTAAGCTAGACTTCTTTTCTTTTCTTTTGATTGTTTATTTATTTGTTTTGATATTTCTTGAGTAATATGGATTATAACACAAATTTTCTAACTTTAATAATAATTCATATTTTGTTTCGACCCTTTTTAACCTGGATTACACCAACCCAGTATGGCATAACTTTACCCAACAACATTTTAACCAATCAAGTATTCTTGGTTGGCCTTATCTGAATCAATGTATGCCCCAATTTCAAGTTTATGGACAAAATTAGAATAATCATCTCTATTCTTCACCGAGTTGATGGGGATGCAATAACCCCAAGTCAAATTGTCAACAACCTTACCAACAACCAGCTTCATGAATTTCTTTTCAAGATTAATCTATAGAAAAGAAAACGGATTTAGGAGTTTTAAAGCCTTCCTTGAGTCCACACGTCAATTTTAAATCTCAACTGACTCAAGTATTCCACAAAAATTTCAAATCCAAGATCCTATTCCATGTTCCAAGTCCAACAATAAGAAGAAGAACCTATTGACTTAGAAATGAGTATAAAAACCTCATTCAGTCCGGAAATGATTTTACCCAATCTATTAATAGGTTAGAATTACAATCAGCATAGTGAAAGATAAGAATAAGAAAACTCTACCTAACACATTTTCGACCAATCCCGATTGCCCTAGCCATCTTGTTAGGAACCAAGAATCATGGTGTCTTGATGACTTTAACTAAGATTCAATTTGATCACACAAACTTGAACTTGACCAATCTCAAATTTTTGACAAATTGGCAAGTTTTTCATTCAATGAGATTAATCTTGAATGTCAATGAGACCCCAATCCTCAACTTTGTGATTTAGTTTCGAACTTTGAATATATATTGATTCCAGTGTTCTTACCTAATTTGGACCCAATTCCCGAGCCAACATTAATTTCAATACCCATATATTATGAAATTAGAACACCTATTTTGGATAGTCACATTCATTTGATAGATCATGAATATGAACTTAAGTTTTATGATTTGGAGCCCACTCTTGAACCAAACCCGACTCTCGAACCTAAACTTGATTTTCCCGAGCCGGTATTAGTTCCCGAACCCATCATTCAATCACTTCATCAAGTCACATTCTATTATTGGACCAAGGTGTAGACAATTACGACTCTGAGATGGTATTCCAAGATTGGTCATAAAATCGAGATAGTTTTAATGTTAGTATTACATGATCCTATTCACTTGGGGGATAATAACAATGAAAATAGGAAAGAGGTCATAAAAGGTGAGTTTCTTAAAAATCCACAAGATTTAGCTTGGTAGCAACGCTTGACCCAATCTGACCACCACCGGAAACACCACCTTGAGGTAACATTTTGCCTTTCCTTTCGTCTTTTTCATGCATTCATGCATTTTATTGATACATTGAGGACAATGCATGGGATCGGTGTATGGGGGGTTCACTAACATACTAACATAGATAGATACTAACAAAAAAATTTCTTTAAAAACTTTTTGAAAAAGAAAACAATATATTGATTTATTTTTGTAAGTAATTAAGTTAATTTTAAGGAATAGAAAAATCATAATTAGGATTTCTTAATACTTGGTCAAAATAAGATTATTTGTTTGATTTTTAGGTTTTGGAAGAAAAATTGGAAAAGTAATTTAGTCGTGAATTTTACCTTAATGAAATATGCATACTTCACACACTTACACACTTAGAATTCAAAACAAAAACTCTTGTGCTTTAAAAAATATATATATGTCAAAAATAAATAAATTTAACTATTGATTAGCTAGGTGCTTTGGCCTAAGAAAGTTTTGATATTTACGCGAGAGGTAATTAGGTAAGTTTGAGAAAAAAATATATAAATATAATATATGTATTAACACATCTAATAATCAATTAGTTAGATATTAGGGTCTCAAGAAGCCTTGATACTTACACAACAGAAAATTAGATGAGTTATACAAATTAAAAAAAAAAGAAGTGCTTAAAAGGCAATGAAGTGGTAATACTTCGAACTTTTTCAAAAAAGAGAGAAAAAAAAAAAATATATATATATTATATATATATATATATTATATATATATATATATATATTAATATATAAGACATAAGAGTTAAAGTTGAAGAATCTGAGTCAAAAACCACAATCACAAATGTGCATATGACTAGGGTAAAATAATAGACTAAGTGAGAAATTCAATTTATTCCTTACCTAGATTGATTACGAATTTCTAATAGAGACTAAGTATAGAAGTGAATAATTAGATGATTCTAAGACTTATAAATTACTTGTTTTTTACAAAAATATTTCAAATATTTTCTCATCTTTTAAAATGAATTTTGAAAACACTAACACTTTATTTTTTTTCTTTATGGATTTTGTAGGTATAATTCACTGAAAATTATCACGAGACAAAACTTGTCATCTACGGGTAACCTAGAGGTTTAACGGCTTGTTGCACGTGCTAAGTACAACTGTGATTCCTACAAAAGTGAGTTAGGCTAGTTTAGTTTTCTTTTTATTTTTCTCGAGGACGATCAAAAGATAGGTGTGGGTGTGTGATTACATCTCAATTTTACATTATTATTATTATATTTGCTCATTTATTCTTGATTATTCTTATTTAACATTGCTATTTAACCCTCTTTTGATTATGCTGTGTAGTTACTTAAATGAGAAGATAAAGATACAAGAACTTTCTTTTATCCCTAATCCTATCTAAATTTGGATTTCAATTTAAATCAATTTGAAATTAAGAAGAGGAAAGGATATATCTTCATCTTCAAAATTCAAACTCAAAAAGATATATTTCTAGAAGATGGATGGGATAAAGCTAATCCTAGTAGGAATAAGGAGAATAATTCAAATTAAATAGAGTTCAAAATTAATTCAGACTGGACACATCTTAGTATTCGGGTCATAACTTTCGCTACAGATATTCAAATCTAAAAATTCAAGATGCTACGCAAGAGAACTTAAAGGGATAAAATTCGTATGTTGACCACTATTTTCAATTCAGCCATTTGATATGTTATATTTAGCAATCAACACGTCGACTTTCTGCAGATTAATTCAGAATTGAATTCTTGTATTGAATTAGAATTGAATTAAACCTCCTAATTTGTATCTTATTGTGATTGGCTCTAAGGCCTATTTAAAGAGCTGAAATCTCTCATAATCAAGTATTTCCACATTAGAGATCATAGTTAAGGATTTTTTAGCTTTTCTTCCAAATTTCTGTTGTAATTTTTGGGTCTAGTTCTACTTCAAGCTTTGTAAAGAAGGAGGAGGATCTTGCAATTGGAGGTGACAACATCAATAATAGGATTTTTCTTTCTAATTTATCTTTATTTGCTTACTTTTTACTTGCCTTCTCTTTTACCATGCTTTCTTTAGATTCTCTCATGAGTTGCTAATCTTTTTCATGGCTTATTAATCTCTACCCATCACTAATTCTAGTTCTATGTTAGAATAAGCCGATTGGATCCTATATAGGCTTAAAACCTAGAAATAGTTAATACTCTTGAAGGC
Organism: Agave tequilana; assembly: GCA_038442645.1. Lineage (NCBI taxonomy): Eukaryota > Viridiplantae > Streptophyta > Magnoliopsida > Asparagales > Asparagaceae > Agave > Agave tequilana. Next base: position 68,099 of record JAVJIF010014225.1, read on the forward strand.
GCATGACAATAGTTAAATCTATTATTTTCTAATACTTTTCAATGGTTTTTCTTATTCTATACTTAGATAGTCTTAACAGTTAATATTGGTTATTCTTTTTATTCTATGCTTGAAAAACTTTGATAGTTTAATGTTAGGTCTTGGTTAGTGATTATTTCAAATAGAATTTCTCCATCTTATGTATCTTACTTGAATTGAATGCAACTGTAAGGTATCATTTTTATTATTCAAAGTGAAGTTTAATCTAACATAAGTTAGTAAGTTAGTGATGGTAGATGATTAGTAAGTTATGTTCCTTTAATTTTTTTTCAAAACCCTAATCTTCAAAATCAAATCATATCTTCATCTTCTTTTTACATCTAACACATAACAAAGACTTTTTCTTTCTTTTTCGAAGAAGAACTATTAACCTACTTAGTGTTCAAAAAAATTACTGAAAAACTTCTATCGCATTCCTCTCTGTGGATTCAACCCGCATAGCCCTCGCTACCGCGGTTAAATTGCAAGAATTTAGAGTTAGCATAAATTAGATAAACACTTTCCTAAACTCTGTGTTTTGGTAATCAGTAATTGGCCCAGAGGAGGGTTGCCAAACTATAGGCCCATATTACATTACACTCATCAACTAGTCTGATGGCAGAACAAGAATCAAGATGCGTAGATTTGTTTGGCTCATGCGTGTGGCAATCGGCCGAAAGGAATGTTGTCATTATGACTGGGTCATTATATATATTATTGAAAGTACACCTAGAGGGGGGTGAATAGGTGTAGTGCCTATCTAAAGATGAATGATGCAGAATTTAAAACTTAATTACTAACACACTATGTGCAACAAGGAGTGAGCCCGAATTTCTCGTAAAGGGCTCTGAAACTACTCCTCTAGATTCCTCTAGACTAAGAGTTGAGGTGCTTTAAAAGCTCTCTTGGTTGAACACAAGTGTGGGCACACAAATAATACCAAGTATGTATATGATATGAGCAATGTAAGGCAATGCATGATATAAAGAGAGATAGAGTTGAGAGATAGTGGATCAAACACAAACACCGGGATATATTTGGAGGTTCGAGCCACTGCTTTACATCCACGCCTTCACACAGAAGATTTCCCCTATGTCCACACAAGACCTTCCACGAAGAGACCTCCACTGAGGAATTACAACTCAACACCGGGAGTACACAGCTCAACTTTCTCAAACACAAACCTTTACACAAAAGGTGGGCACTAAGCCAAAGTAAAGAAAAGTTACAATCTTGGTGATCCTAGATCACAAACAACACTTAGTGATCTCAAAGTATCACAAACAATAGCCTCTCACAAACAAGATCCTAGAAGATAGATAAGCAATGAAGAGCTCAAGTATGTGAGTGCACAAAGTTTTGGAAAATGAAACATAAAGAAAATACTTGGGAAAAACTCTTGAATTAATAGAGAAACGAAGAGCAAAACTATAATTCCTAAAGACTTGATTTTCTTTGATTTTTTTCAAAACTTTGAAAATAAATAAAGATAGAGAATTAGGAACAAAAACTCTTCTGAAAACTTTGCTGAGAACATTATAAAAGATTAGAAATTTTGCTCTTAAAATCATGGTTAAAACTGATCTCAAAGAACCCATATTTATAGGGTCTGAAAATATAGCCATTGGGGTTCAGAACAGGTCAGAAATGACCTGTCTGTCGGTCGCTCGTTCAACCGCTTGATTGAGTTTTCACCTTCACAATAATAATTAAGTGTGGCTCACTAATTATACAAGTATAAATACAAGTTTTAATGAAAATTACATCTAAATAAGTAATCAAAACATGAAGTGTAAAAACATCAACAAACATGATCATTAGGCTAAATGCACGTGTTTTAGCACTAGGATATACAAAATAGTTAAACTAAAGTGAGAACACAAAAATATGAATCCATATAAACATGGGTGTATCTCAAGAACTATCTATGTATATTACATGTCTAATAACATTACATTTAACATAATGAACATGAAAACATGACATCCATGAAATCAACAATAAAAGCATGTAAACAAAAATGGGAGTTAGAGATAGTTACCAAACCTATTGAACTAGTCTCTAGGTCTCCAAACCATGGTGGTTCTTCCACCAAACTTTTCTTAAAAATGATGCATCCATAAATATGATCTTTGAGTTCAGATCAGATCCACCATCATTAGACCAATACTCTCACGTCGTGTGAGAAACCACACATACAACAAATAACATAAGAGTGAATTTTGGTATCCACACTTTCTTGGATCCATGGGGGTTAGCACCTTTCCTAACCCAAATAAACTTATTTGCAAAATTTGAATCATTTATTTTATCGAAGCAAAATTTTTCAAGGTGGCCTGTACGCCCACAATGTGTACAAGTGTACACATGAGCATGAATAGTGTCATGTGTGTGAACATGGGAAGCATGTGTATGTCGTGATTTGTGTGCATGAATATGTGGAGCATGTTTCTTATAAAATATAGATCCCAATCTTATGCGGATCATGGCACATTGGCTCAAAGTGGAGCCCAAACAATCAACACTCTTTTTCAATATACATATATCATTTTCAATAATTGAAGAAGATATGGAGTAAGCACTATTCTTATCATGAGAAGATGGATCAATCGGAGCATGTTAAGAATGAGAAGTAAAATCATTTTTCAATGAAATATTTTCTAAAGAAATGCATTCCAATTCTTTAGAAATCAAAACGAATTTGTTTTTCAAATCATTGTTCTCCTTAAAACAAAATCTAGTTTTGAAGACAAAGCCTCAATTTCTTCAAAACAAGATCAAAATTATTTTTATATTTTAAAACTCATTTTATTTCAAGGCAAGGTCAAGTTGGAATTTCAAGGAATCTCTTTTACTTTAAATCTCAACCCTCTCTTGCAAAACTAAATCAAGTTTTGAAAATAAAATTTTATTTTGTTCTTTTAATTCAAAACTTTCTTTTTCAAAAATTTATAGTTTTCTAACATGTTTTCGCAAAATAATGAAAGTTTTTCATTTAATACATGAGCATCCATGACATGATCATCACATGAAGAACTAGCACAATCATCTAGTTGAGTATTCGAGTTTACCTCAAGGGAGTCATTCCCTGGACCATGAAACAAGCTTGATCAGACTCATCTCCACTAAATTCTTTCTCTAAAATGTATGTCATTTTTTCCTTAGGAGAAATTAATGTTTTCCACACGGCAAAAGCAGAATCACAATGAGAAATCAAAGAAAGATAATTTTTGCTAAGTGTGTACTTTAGTGCTTGTAAGGCTTGTGCATTAGCCTCTATATGCTTGTCGTTACCAACATATAATTTCTTAGTAGTGGCAAGGTGGACACGCGATCTTAGGGCTTTTAGATATGCACTCATCTTAAACTTTCACATATCGATGTTAGAAACATCATACATGGGTGGATCAAGAAAATCCATGAGTGTATACTATATGTGTGCAAAGCAACTAATTAGATAAGCAATCCAAGGATCACACTCCTAGGTGGTTAAACTGAATATTAAGAGTATAGGCTCTGATACCAATTGAAGTACACCTAAAAGGGGGTAAATAGGTGCAGTGCTAATCTAATGATGAACGATGTGAAATTTAAAACTTAATTACTAACATACTATGTGTAACCAAGAGTGAGCCCGAATTCCCCGTGAAGGGCTCTAGAACTACTCCTCTAGATTCCTCTAGATTAAGAGTTGAGGTGCTTTAAAAACTCTCTTGGTTGAGCATAAGTGTGGGACACAAACAATACCAAGTATGTATATGATATGAGCAATATAAAGCAATGCACGATATAAAGAGAGATAGAGTTGAGAGATAGTGGATTAAACGCAAACACTGGGATATGTTTCGAGGTTCGAGCCACTGCTCTACGTCCTCGCCTTCACACATAAGGATTTTCACTATGTTCACACATGACCTTCCACAAAGGGACCTCCACTGAGGAATTACAACTCAATACCGGGAGTATACAACTTCACTCTATCAAACACAAAACTCTACATAAGAGGTGGGCACTAAGCCAAAGTAAAGAAAAAGTTACAATCTTGTTGATCCTATGATCACAAATAACACTTAGTGATCTCAAAGAATCACAAACAATAGCCTCTCACAAACATGATCCTAGAGAATATATAAGCAATGAAGAGCTCAAGTATGTGAGTGCACAAAGATTTGGAAAAGAGAACACAAAGAAAATACTTGAAAAAAAACTCTTGAATTGATAGAGAAATGAAGAACAAAACTATAATTCCTAAAGACTTGATTTTCTTTTATTTTTTCAAAACTTTGAAAACAAATAAATATAGAGAATTTGGCACAAAAACTCTCCTGAAAACTTTGCTGAGAACACCAAAAAAGATCAGAAATTTTGCTCTTAAAAATCTTAGTTAAACTGGCCTCAAAGGACCCATATTTATAAAGTCAGAAAATATAGCCGTTGGGGTCCAAAACATGTCAGAAATGACCTGTCAGTCAATCGCCCGGTCGACCGCCAACGATCGAATTTTCGACCGTTGGGGTTATCGGTCGACCGCGCCAAGGCATAGTGAGATCTTTCTCATTGTCGGTCAACCACTTGGCCGACTGAGGCTAAAATCAGAGAGCTCCCTCTCTGGGTCGGTCGACCGGACTGTCGACGGGGCCATTTCAGAGAGTAAACTCTCTAGAACGGTCGACCGCTATAGCCTGTGCACTTCTGTGCACGTCGATTGACCAGTCGGTTGATCGTTAGCAGCCCACAGCCTGGGTTATAGGTTGAAATATTTGGTCTTTTAATTACCTATAAAATCTCATAAAATCACATAAAATTTACAAAAATAAGTTCTCATAAATATTGAAGTACAAATATGTGTGAATAAAATCAACACATGTTACAAAACATTTGAACTATTTTGAGGCTTGAAAATTAAGCTTGAAACCTAAAACGGTATTTCTCAAAACTTAGATTTTGAAATGAAATCCGTCTTCTCCAAAACTTGTATAGATACAAAAATAAGATATTTAAACTCATTTAAAGTATAGTATGTATAGATAGAATCCAATATACATATAAAATATATATATATATATATATATATATATATATATATATATATATATATATATATATATATTTGACATTAAATCTAAAACTAAGTTTTGTTAAAAATAAAACTTGAAACCATGAACTAGAATCATCAAAATAAGTTATTTTTCTACAATTGTAACATTAATGTATATGGATGAAATCCAATATACATTTAAATATGTAAAACTTGTTTTGATACTATTTATTCATGAAAACCATATATGTATTCTTGAAATTTAAATACGGGTTAAACCGAAACCAATAAACTTTTAAACTTTTGTGTGTGTGAACTTGAGCATATCAAGATTAATCAATCTTACACAAAATCTAAACAAAAACTAAACTAAACAAACCAAAGTCTTCTCGCCGATCTTCATCTTCAAGATGACTGGATCCAAAGAGCTTGACTCAATCCGAGTGCTACATGCGATCTTGACGTGCGAGCTCTTGAATTTACACTTGTTAGCTCCAAAACTGGCTTGATCCTTTGTTGAAGCTAAACCCCTACTAAGATCTTGATCAATATCTGAAACTTATTAAACACAAGATCATTAGCAAACTAACCTTCATAAGTTAGTCATCATCAAAGCTAAGGTAAAGTGTCTTTGGGCCAACAATTATATGGTCAATATAGATAATTCATAATTTGAGAACAATCCTATAAAGGGACAGTCGGTCTAAAGAAAGGTTGTTCTCTTACATAGGACCTAAACTTTTGAGTATCTATATTGGGCTAGTATAGTCTTGGCATAAAGTGACAAAACTTGTTCTAAAAATTTGGCCGACAGCTCTATTGGTTAGACTAGTTGCATTTTCTGAAATTCAATTTTTATGGCTATTATAGTAGCATTTTATTAAATACAATGTTTAGCTATTGAAGAGAAATTGGATGCTTATGTAGTCTAAATTGAATGGTACAAACTTTAAGAAGTGGTAAGACCATATAAAAGGTTGTTCTTGGATTCATGGACTAGACTATACTTAAGGACTGATTGATTCCTACTATCACTAACAAAAGTTCAATTAAAAAATGGTCAATTATGATAAGAGGGAGAGGTCTAATAGGATGTGTCTACTAGTCATAAAATATTCTATTCCTACAACTATTAGGGTTTTATGCATGATAAAGTCGGTGCTAAAAGTTTTCCAGCTGAAGTAGCCAATCGGTTATTGAATTGGATAAAGTTGAGGCCAACACGCATCTTAAGAATCTGATAAATATACGCCACAATGGCAAAGAAAATATAAAGGTGTACATTATGGAAATGTCCAATCTTTTTTCTAAACTAAATGAATTAAAATTGGAACTCTCTGAGGAGATTCTAGTGCATCTCATTCTGATACCTTTTCTTACATAATATAACCCTTTCAAGATTATTAATTAATATCCAATTCTGCATTATTCATATCGTATTTCCCGCCCGATTTATAATAAAATACTGCTTATTAAACCGTGTTTTAGGCTTTTATGCAGATAATCAAAAGTTTGGGGGCAAAGTGATAATAAGAGCTTAATTAAACTTAATTTCAGGTAATTAAACCAGATTTCTTGGATACCAAGTTAAGAGCTTCTAGAAGAATGCATTAGATCCCAAATTGAAGACTGTATCTGCTAAACTACGGATCCAAATACAAGAAAACAACCGTATAAAGAAGCATCTCGAAGCAAGACAAGACAATGGCCAAAATATCTGCGGATATCTCCCTGATACTATCTCAAAAATGTGGCTTTTGCCGCATTTTCGTGGTAAATACCAGGGAGCGAGTCCCCGATTTTTGACGCGTGGCATCATCTCATCATCCAGAGTATGTATTTGCCATAAATATCTCTGTTGGAAACAAGAAATTTGAAGTGAGGGCAGTAGGTTAGGGTTTCTCTCATTTAGTGTACCATAGTGTAGATTTTCTTCTCTTTCTTTTGTATTTTTTTCTTTTTAAATCATGTATTAGGGCAGAGATTCATTCAGGAGAAAAAGAGAGAGTTGATGTAATAGAGAGTGATAATCTTTGAAAGCTTCCTTCTTTCCTTCCATGATTTCTTCTCTAGCCTCTAACATGATTCTTTGCAAGTTTTCTCTCATGGCAATGTAACTACTAATAACTTACATCTAACCACTTACTTGATAATCCACATGAATCTAATAGCCTCTATAAGGCCTTGCTCTTGCAAGAGCCATTGATGACTTATGATGATGGGTTCTAACATCTAACTTGCTAATTTGCATCTAACTCTCTTATATCATGCTTGCCTCTAACCGGTTTTGATGATCTTATGTTTGTATTAGCTTGCTTGTGATGCAAGTTTGATGTAAAGAACAATCTTATGGACTATACTTTAAAACGTCTCTTGAAGCTAAGAACTAGTGATGGCTAAGAATTCATATGAGGCAACCGTCACTAAGAGGGTAGCCCGATTAATGGAGTAATCAGTAGTTAGTAGCCCTGAGTTTTTTTCTCATTTTACTTTGTTTTTAAAACCAATTTCCAAAACCATTTTATCATCATTGTTTTCATCATGTTCTTCGTTCACCACTTAGTTACATTTCTCCACCACAAGTTTCCTCTCTTTTCTATTTGTTTTTAACCACATTTTCCAAATCACTTCACCACATTTTCCACCTTTGCTTTTTACTCTTTCTTATTTTTACTTCGCTTCTATTTCTTTTACTTTACCATTTCATTGCTTTCTCCTCCTACCACTTTTAGTTTTCTTTACTTTTTTTCTCTTTCTTAAACAAAGAAGAACTTGTTAACAACCAATGTGAATATGAACTGTTAATACGTATATCACCTCTCGTCCCTGTGGATTCGACCCGTATAGCCTATATGCTATAACAGAAGTTTCAAGGAAGCCAAAGCACCATAATATTTTCACTAATTTTATAAATACACATTTTTGTGCACGATTCCGTACGATAAAATTTTGGCGCTATTGCCGGGGTTGGAAATGGTTTGAACTCATATTTTTATTTATATTTTCTTCTCTGTTTCTATTTAAGGTCAAATTTTTGTAGAAATTGAACATTGCAGAAGCTAACACCTCCCTGTAGCTCCCTGCTCTCGAAAGCAGGAAGGCTACTTCCAGTGAATTGCCGCGCCCAAGCCTAGAAAGTCATGCAACGCGGCAAATTTTTGGCCATCTGGAAAAAAAATTACAAGAGATGAGTTTATGCAGTATATTGCCTAGTTCCGCTATTAGATTTCTGCTTTGATTTCCTGTACACTGTGATAATATATAATAAAAAATAGTAATTAGACGCTTTTAAAATGGTTTAGACATTTGCATCATAGGCGCATGTCGATTTCATCCCAATATACTGTATTTTATTCTATTATTGTGATCTGGACTGAAGTGTACATTTGACATTGCATATAGCATAGGATAAATACATGGGTGATTTACTCACTTTGTGTGTTTATTTATTATCTATATTGCAAACTTGCACGAATCAGATTTAAGGGAATAACCGAATACAAGATAAGATGGGGAAGTCATTATCCTCCCTTAGCCTAAAAAGCACTTCCCCACTCACACAATCCAAGCCTTAATAAAACGTGACAGACATTGGCTTGTAGGGATATCTCAGACTCATTAGAAGATTAACCTCGAGAGGAAGTTGTTAGTATTAGATTCTTGCCAAATCAATGTCTAAGAACTAGAGATTAAGATGTTAAGCCTTGAAAATTCAGTGTTTTGGCATAATAAAGGCCCGTTGCTTATGCACGGATACCTTCTCCTAAATTTTGCCCCTACCTGGCCAATTAGCTCGTGGTCAGATATAACAATAGCCTCTTTTGGACAATCGACTAGTTAGGAGTCGTCTAGGTCTAGGTCATAACATAGGCTTGTTTTCTTTTTGTTTGTTTGTTTGTTTGTTTGATTTTTTGCTTTTTATTTGTGTTGTTTGTGAAATGAATTTCAACAACAATAATTTTTTCAATCCTAATATGGATCCAGTATTTCACTCCGACCTTATTTGACTCAAATAACTCCAAACCAGCTTTACATAATAAGAACCAGCCAAATAGGCCAGATTGGATGTATTCGACTCAATATAAACCATACCTCCCATCTTATGACCAAAAGTTTCAAACTAATTTCAACTCTTCACAGATTCAACGGTATTAAGAACTACATTAAGCTTAGCATGAAATCAATTTGTGCTTTAAAAATGTATGGACATTGTAAAATAAGCACAAGAAAAATATCTATATGTATGTATAATCAGAGCAATATAATGTCAATTGAAATTAAGATGCATATATATAGAAAACAAATATGAGTATATAAAAATGAGTTTTCATTAAGAACATGTATATCTTATACCCATCACCCTATTCATGCACATGTTGATAGATGTTCAATAAGAGCATACAAGGCATGATCACCCATCCAATAAAATGTAAGGGTTTTAAAAAATAAGATTTGAAGATATTTTAACATATTTGAAAACTCTATCAATTGAAGAATAACGAAACTAGTTTTGAAAACTAGTACGAAATCTTTCAAGTAAGGAATAAAATAAATATATATCCATGAAATATGAAAATCTCATAATCATCTACACTCAAATAGCGATAAAGCATTATGCTCATGAAAACAAATACATGAGTAAACATAAAGGTGAGTTTACAAGAATCATGTGATAAGCATAATTATAGAGATAAGGCATTAAAGCTCATATGAAATTTATTTTATCAAAAATGAGAAATCATCAAAATATCAAAAACTAAATAAGCTTCAAGGTATATGCATGTTTTGTCGAAACTAAAAGTATATATACATATCCCAGACATAAATTGAGTCTACAAAAGAGTATTGCCTGAAGGCAGGTGACTCTAGGATATACATGTATATCTATTAGTTTTAGACAAAATTAACATATACATGAAATTAAATATGCACAGAAATAGGAAAAAACAGGTATAAATATAAGAATCATCAAAATTAGGTTATACAAATACATCTAATGAGTACACTGAGCAATAAAGCATATGCACATAATAATTAAGTGTGGCTCACTAATTATACAAGTATAAATACAAGTTTTAATGAAAATTACATCTAAATAAGTAATCAAAACATGAAGTGTAAAAACATCAACAAACATGATCATTAGGCTAAATGCACGTGTTTTAGAACTAGGATATACAAAATAGTTAAACTAAAGTGAGAACACAAAAATATGAATCCATATAAACATGGGTGTATCTCAGGAACTATCTATGTATATTACATGTCTAATATCATTGCATTTAATATAATGAACATGAAAACATGACATCCACAAAATCAACAATAAAAGCATGTAAATAAAAATGGGAGTTAGAGATAGTTACCAAACCTATTGAACTAGTCTCTAGGTCTCCAAACCATGGTGGTTCTCCCACCAAACTTTTCTTAAAAATGATGCATCCCTAAATATGATCTTTGAGTTCAGATCACATCCACCATCATTGCACCAATACTCTCACGTCGTGTGAGAAACCACACCTACAACAAATAAAATAAGAGTGAATTTTGGTATCCACACTTTCTTGGATCCTTGGGGGTTAGCACCTTTCCTAACCCAAATAAACTTATTTGTAAAATTTGAATCATTTATTTTATCGAAGCAAAATTTTGTAAGGTGGCCTGTACGCCCACAATGTGTACAAGTGTACACATGAGCACGAATAGTGTCATGTGTGTGAACATGGGAAGCATGTGTATATCGTGATTTGTGTGCATGAATATGTGGAGCATGTTTCTTATGAAATATAGATCCCAATCTTGTGCAGATCATGGAACATTGGCTCAAAGTGGAGCCCAAATAATCAACACTCTTCTTCAATATACATATATCATTTTCAATAATTGAAGAAGATATGGAGCAAGCACTATTCTTATCATGAGAAGCTGGATCAATAGGAGCATGTTAAGAATGAGAAGTAAAATCATTTTTCAATGAAATATTTTCTAAAGAAATGCATTCCAATTCTTTAGAAATCAAAACGAATTTGTTTTTCAAATCATTGTTCTCCTTAAAACAAAATCTAGTTTTGAAGACAAAGCCTCAATTTTTTTCAAAACAAGATCAAAATTATTTTTATATTTAAAACTCATTTTATTTCAAGGCAAGGTCAAGTTGGGATTTCAAGGAATCTCTTTTACTTTAAATCTTAACCCTCTCTTGCAAAACTAAATCAAGTTTTGAAAATAAAATTTTATTTTGTTCTTTTAATTCAAAACTTTTCTTTTTCAAAAATTTATAGTTTTCTAACATGTTTTCGTAAAATAATGAAAGTTCTTCATTTAATATATAAGCATCCATGGCATTATCATCACATGAAGAACTAGCACAATCATCTAGTTGAGTATCCGAGTTTACCTCAAGGGAGTCATTCCTTTGGACCATGAAACAAGCTTGATCAGACTCATCTCCACTAAATTCTTTCTCTAAAATGTTTGTCATTTATTACTTAGGAGAAATTAATGTTTTCCTTAGGAATAAAATAAATATATATCCATGAAATATGAAAATCTCATAATCATCTACACTCAAATAGCGATAAAGCATAAATATGCTCATGAAAACAAATATATGAGTAAATATAAAGGTGAGTTTATAAGAATCATGTGATAAGCATAATCATAGAGATAAGGAATTAAAGCTCATATGAAATTTATTTTATCAAAAAAGAGAAATCATCAAAATTACAAAAACTAAATAAGCTTCAAGGTATATGTATGTTTTGTCAAAACTAAAAGTATATATACATATCCCAAATATAAATTGAGTCTATAAAAGAGTATTGCCTGAAGGCAGGTGACTCTAGGATATACATGTATATCTATTAGTTTTAGACAAAATTAACATATACATGAAACTAAACAAGCACAAAAATAGGGAAAACAAGTATGATATAAGAATAATCAAAACTAGGTTATACAAATACATCTAATGAGTACACATGAGCAATAAAGCATAAACATATAATAATTAAGTGTGGCTCACTAATTGTACAAGTATAAATACAAGTTTTAATGAAAATTACATCTAAATAAGTAACCAAAATGTGAAGTGTAAAAACATCAACAAACATGATCATTAGGCTAAATGCACGTGTTTTAGAACTAGGATATAAAAAATAGCTAAACTAAAGTGAGAAGATAAAATATGAATTCATATAAACATGGTGTATCTCAAAGACTATCTATGTATATCACATGTCTAATAACATTGCATTTAACATAATGAACATGAAAACATGGCATGCACAAAATCAACAATAAAAGCATGTTAAAAAAAATGGGAGTTAGAGATAGTTACCAAACCTATTGGACTAGTCTCTAGGTCTCCAAACCATGATGGTTCTCCCACCAAACTTTTCTTGAAAGTGATGCATCCATAAATATGATCTTTGAGTTCATATCACATCTACCATCATTGCACCAATACTCTCACGTCATGTCAGAGCCCACACCTACAACAAATAAAATAAGAGTGAATTTTGGTACCACACTTTCTTAAATCCATGGGGGTTAGCACCTTCCTAACCCAAATAAACTTATTTGCAAAATTTGAATCATTTATTTATCGTAGCATAATTTTGCAAGGTGGCCCGTACGTCCACAACGTGTATAAGTGTACACATGAGCATACATAGTGTCATGTGTGTGAACATGAGAAGCATGTGTATGTCGTGATTTGTGTGCATGAATATGTGGAGCATGTTTCTTGTGAAATATAGATATCAATCTTGTGCGGTTCATAGCATATTGGCTCAAAGTGGAGCCCAAACAATCAACACTCTTCTTCAACATACATATATCATTTTCATAATTGAAGAAGATGTGGAGCAAGCACTATTCTTATCATGAAAAGATGAATAAATAGGAGCATGTTAAGAATGAGAAGCAAAATCATTTTTCAATGAAATATTTTCTAAAGAAATGTATTCCAACCCCGTCCCTGTGGATTCGACCCGTCTAGCCTATATGCTATAACGGAAGTATCGAGGAAGCCAAAGTACCATAATATTTTCACTAATTTTATAAATATACATTTTTGTGCACGATTCTCCTACGATAAAATTTTGGTGCTATTGCCGGGGTTGGAAAAGGTTTGAACTCACAATTTTATTAATATTTCTTATCTGTTTCTATTTAAGGTCAAATTTTGCAGAATCTGAACATTGCAGAAGCTAATACCTCCCTGTAGCTCCCTGCTCTCGAAAGCAGGAAGGCTATTTCTAGTGAATTTCCGCGCCCAAGCCTAGAAAGTCATGCAACGCGGCAAATTATTGGCCATCTAGAAAAAAATTACAAGAGATGAGTTTGTTCAGTATATTGCCTAGTTCCGCTATTAGATTTCTGCTTTGATTGCCTGTACACTGTGATAATATATAATAAAAAGTAGTAATTAGATGCTTTTAAAATGGTTTAGATATTTGCATCATAGGCACATGTCGATTTCATCCCAATATACTGTATTTTATTCTATTATTGTGATCTGGACTGAGGTGTACATATGACATTGCATATAGCATAGGATAAATACGTGGGTAATTTACTCACTTTGTGTATTTATTTATAGTCTATATTGCAAACTTGTACGAATTGGATTTAAGGGAATAACCGAATACAAGATAAGATGGGGAAGTCATTACCCTCTCTTAGCCTAAAAAGCACTTCCCCACTCATGCAATCCAAGCCTTAATAAAACGTGATGACGTTGGCTCGTAGGGATATCTCAGACTCATTTAGAGATTGACCTCGAGAGAAAGTTGTTAGTATCAGGTTCTTTCCAAATCAACGTCTAAGAACTAGAGATTAAGAGGTTAAGCCTTAAAAATCAGTGGTTTTGCGTAATAAAGTCCCGTTGCTTATGCACTGATACCTTCCCCTGAATTTTGCCCCTACCTGGCAGATTTGCTCGTGGTCAGATATAGCAATAGCCCTCTCTTGGACAATTTACCAATTAGGAGTCGTCTAGGTCTAGGTCATAACATAGGCTTGTTTTCTTTTTGTTAGTTAGTTAGTTTGTTTGTTTATTTGATTTTTAGCTTTTTATTTGTGTTTGTTTGTGAAATGGATTTCAATAACAATAATTTTTCAATCCTTATATGAATCAAATATTTCACTCCAACCTTATTTGACTCGAATAACTCCAAACCGACTTTACATAATAAGAACCAACCAAATAGGTCAGATTGGATGTATTCGACTCAATATAACCCATACCTCCTATCTTATGACCAAAATTTTCAAAATAATTTGAACTCTTTATAGATTCAACGGGGATTCATCTCCCCTGAGTCTAATTTTCAGCCACCTTATCCACAATATTTAGTTCCCAATTTTGCTTCATATACTCCTTTTCTAGAATACCTATTGAATAAAAATTTTAGTTAGAAAGAGTATAGAAGCCATAGACGCAATGCCTAAGTCCCAAAAATAATTTCAAAACTTGCTCGACTCATAATCTTCACAAACTTTGCTATATCATGCTTCATGTACTCCTTTTTCAGTATCATCAATTGAAGAAAAAACAGAGGAAGAAAAGAGTATGGAAGCCATGCTGGAGTCTGAGCGATAATTTCAAAACATGTTGGTCTTCTCATATCCAAAAAAATTTCAAGATTCATACCCAGTCCCACCTCTTCAAAATGAACAACCATCAGTCTTGGACATGAGTATAGAACTCTTGTGTGAGTTCAAGTGACAATCTCAAAACGTGTTTGAATCACCATTTCAATCAAAATTTCAGGATCATACTCATCTTTTCCAGTCCCACCACTTCAAAATGAACAACCATCGGTCCTGAAAATGAGTATGAAACACTTGCGTGAGTCCGAGCGACAATCTCAAACCGTTATGGACTCACAATTTTCTTAGAATCAAGGTTCATATACTTCTTTTCAGAACACCCAATTGTCAAAAGATCTGTGTTAGAAATGAGTATAGAAGTCTTGCATGAATCTGAGCAACAATCTTAAAATCTGATAGACTCACAATTTCATCACAAATTTCAAAACCAACTTCTGTACTCATCTTTTCAAGAAGAACTAATTGCACAGAGTATGGAATGCATGATTTAGACCCAAAAAAGTCGTAACCCAGTTTACCAGTAGGTTAGACGCAATAATAGACGAATTGATCAGTGATTATAGGAATAAGGAAACTCTATCTTATCAACCTTTGACCGATCCTGATATCTCTAACTCTATCAATCTAGCCCAAGAATCATGTTGTTTTGAAAACTAAGATTAAATTTCATCATATCCATTTGAACTTGACAAAAATCAACATTTTGAGTACCATATTAATATTTTGACAAGTTATCCCCTTCTTGAAATTGAACTTGAGCATAAATATGATCCTGAACCTCAACTTGGTAATTTAATTCCACTTCTTGACTCAATATTGATAACTGTATCCTTACTCGATTTTAATCCCTTTCTCGAGTTAGTATTGAATCCTCTACCCGTTCATCGTGAAATTGAATCACTTATCTTTCAAAATTAACATATCGAACTTGACTAATATCATACTTTTAAGAATCACATTGACAAATTTGTAAGTTATTATTTTCATGAAATTGAACTCAAACAGGAATGTGACCCCGATCCTCAATTTTGTGATTTAGTTCAAATTTCTGAATCAATATTGACTCTTATTTTGTTACCCAATATGAGCAACATTTTAGAGTCAGTTTTGATTCTTATACCTGTCATTCTTGAACTTGAATTACCAATCTTGCAAAGTCATATTCCACTGTGAGAAAATTAATGTGAACTAGAGTTTTAACCTCCTGAATTACACCCACTTCCTAAACAAATTTTGACTCCAGAGCTTTTACTTGATTTCAGTCAATTTTCTTAGTCGGTATTAGTTCATGTACTTCTTAAGCAGAAATCAATTATTCTAGCATATCACATTCCATTCTCGGATAAAAGTGTAGAATAAAATGGCTCTGAGATTATTTACCAACCTTGGTAATTAGATGGGGATAAATTTCAAAATAAACAATTTCACGTTCACGTTATAATAATGCGTTATATTATAGAGCTCACTGGTGGGTTCCTGCGAACTCCACAATGTCTTGATTGAGTCGCATTTCGTGCACCAATCAGACCTCCACGGATGCACCACCCTGAGGTGAATTCTCCTTCCCTCTGTATTTTCATGCATACATGTATTCGCGATGCATTGAGGACAATGCATAAAACAAGTATGGGGGCCTATTAACGTATAGTTTTTAGATTTTATTTCTTTAGGATATTTTAGAGATTCTCTTTTGTATAGGATTTTTTCCTTTATTAACAAAATTTTTGAAGCAAGAGAAAAAATTTTGATCTTTTTTTAAGAAAATTAAGATGATCTTAGAATTAAGGAAACCACAATTATGACATCTTAAACCTAGTAAAAATAATGGATCCTATTTAAAATTATAGGTTAAATAAGAAAGATTGAAAAGATAATTTGATCTTAAATTTGTTGCCTTAGAGAGTATACACTTCACACTTACACATTTTGGGATGAAGACAAAGACTTAAAATGTCATAAATAAAAAATGTATATATGAATAAAAAATCACAATTAAAGCACGATAATTATGTCTCAGGAAGCATGATTATTTACGCCTACCAGTAGTTAAAAGAAACAAATAACCCTCCTTAGTTTTGTAGCCTTATTTACTCGAGTCCTTAAGTCCGAAGGATATTTTCTTATCTGGTGCCCGAAGACTTCCAGTTTGAGAGTCACCGGTTAAAGGCTCTCCTACTCGGGTAAACTAGAAAGCCTAAGAAAACTAAGGGAAGAAGAAAAATATATATATAAATAAATGGCTTGATAGTTAGAGTTGAAATCTAAAAAATCTACACCATCACAAAGTGCATGTTATCTAGATGTTATGAGAGATCAATTTATTCAATCCAATTTTGAATTCTTACTTTAATTAATGACAAGAACTTGCATATAGATTAAGTTTAAGAACAAATAATTTTGGTGAATTTATGACCTTTGATCGCTTAAATTTTTGCAAAAATATATTCTCTATTTCAAAATACGCTTTCAAAAATACTAACATTTATTTTCTTTCTTTATGAATTTTGTGAGCGTAATCCGCTAAAAACTCTCAGGAGATTATAACTCCTCCTCTAAAGAAAACTTAGAGGTTTAAAGGCTTATTGCATACACTCAGTTCAATCGTGTTACCCGCGAAAATAGTATAATAACATTCTTAGTTTAGTTCTTCTTTTCTTGTTTGCTCGGGATGAGTAAAAGATAAGTATGGGGTGTGATTAGTATCCAATTCTGCATTATTCATATCGCATTTCCCGTCTGGTTTATAATAAAATAAATGCTTATTAAATTGTGTTTTCTTCTTTTCTGTAGATAATCAAGTGTCTAGGGGCAAAATATAATAAGAGCTTAATTAAATCTAATTTCAGGTAATTAAACCAAATGTCTTGGATACCAAGTCAAGAAATTCTAGAAGAATGCATTGGATCCCAAATTGAAGATTGTATCTGCTAAAATATGGATCCAAATACAAGAAACTAAGTGTATAAAGAAGCACCTCGAAGCGACAGTGGCCAAAATATCAGAGGACATCTCCCAGATGCTGCCACAAAAGCGTCACTTTTGCCGCGTTTTCGCGAAAATACTAGGGAGCAAGTACCTGATTTTTGATGTGTGGCATCGTCTCATCATCCAGAGTCTGTATTTACCTATAAATATCCCTATTGGAGGCCAGAATTTAGGAAAGATGGCAGTAGGCTAGGGTTTCTCTCATTTACTGTAGCTTAGTGTAGATTTCTTCTCTTGTCTTTTGTATTTTTTAAAATCATATATTAGGGCAGAGATTGATTCAAGAGAGAAAGAGAAAGTTGATGTAATTGAGAGTGATAATCTATGAAATCTTCATCCTTTTCTTTCATGATTTCTTCTGTAATCTCTAACATGATTCTTAACTAGTTTTCTCTCATGGAAATCTAACTACTAACCACCAACATCTAACCATTTACTTGATAATCCACATGAATCTAAAAGCCTCTACAAGGCCTTACTCTTGTAAAAGCCATTGATAACTCATGATGATAGGTTCTAACATCTAACTTGCTAACTTGCATCTAACTCTCTTATATCATGCTTGCCTCTAACCGGTTTTGATGATCTAATATTTACATTAGCTTACTTATGATGCACGTTTGATGTGAAGAATAATCTTATGGACCATGCTCTGAAACATCTCTTGAAGCCAAGGATTAGTGATGGCTAATGATTCATGTGAGGCAACTATCACTAAAGGTTAGCATAAAAATAGAGTAATTAGTTGTTAGTAGCCATGAGTTTTTTTTCCCATTTTACTTTGTTTCTAAAATCAATTTCCAAAATTATTTTATCATCGCTGTTCATCATGTTCTTCGTTCACCACTTAGTTTTATTTCTCTACTATAAGTTTCCTCCCTTTTCTATTTTATTTTAATCACATTTTTAAATCATTTCACTACATTTTTCACCTTCGCTTTCTATTCTTTCTTGTTTTTACTTCGCTTCTATTTCTTTTACTTTGTCGTTTTCATCACCTTCTCCTCTTACCACTTCTAGTTTTATTTCTTTTTCTTTTCTCTTTCTTAAACAAAGAAGAACTTATTAACAACCAACATGAACACGACTGTTAATGCTTCTATCATCTTCCATCTATGTAGATTTGACCCGTATAGCTTATATGCTATAACGAAAGTATCGAGAAAGTCGAAGCACCATAACACTTTTTTTAATTTTACAAAATACACATTTTCATCAACAGTTCCCATACGATCAATTATTTATAATGCTCAAAGGGAAAAATGGTGTCTCATTGAGCTCATCAGTCACTGTATCTAGAAAAAGAAGAGACTGAAATAAGAAAAGACTGAAAGTGCTCACTTAGTATACAAGGTAACACCTCTAATAAAAACAAAAAGTATAACTAAAGGGAGGAACATAAACACCACTAGTTATTGAACCTAAGTCGCAAAAGTACAAGAGAAGAAGCCTAGGATATTGCATGCTTCTTCTGCAAGAAAGTAGGTCGCCTCAAGAAGGATTGCATAAATCATCAAAAATGACTAATTAAGAAGGATATATTGTAAATCACCTAGGGGGGGTGAATAGGTGATGGCTAATCTAATGGTCACTTAATGATAAATTATGCAAATAATGCGGAAGCTATAACAAATATGACCAAATTAAATCTTCTTTTAATTAAACACTTATGTATAACTCAAGAGTGTTGCCGAATTCCCTTTGCAGGGCTCTGGACAAGCTCCTCTAAATTCCCCTTGAATGGGTTGAGGTGCCGCGTTGGCTCTCTTGGTTGAATACTAGTGTTAACAACAATCCCAAGCAAGTATAGCAATTATGAGCACAAGGGAATATATCAAGCATGTAAATGATAAAGACAATGATTGAATGCAAGATATAAAAGAGACAAAGAGAGAGAGAGAGATAGAGTAAGCAATCGCAAACACAAAGGTATGTTTCGAGGTTCGAGCACACTTGCTCTACATCCCCGCCTTTGACACACGAAGGATTTCCACTATGCAAGATCCCAATGGATCTCTCCTCGGTGCCGCAACACCTACAAGCCCTCGGACTCCCTAATCCTGTACACACCGCAAGCCCACCGGCTCGCCGAGGCCGCACCTCGTACAACAAGTCCGCACCCGAACTCGAAACAACGCGGACACACACGTCCGCCTCCTCAAAGTACAAGAAATGATCTCTTGGTGATCTAAACACTTGATCACCAATAAAAACTCTCACTACAACACACCTATAGGATGGATAATCAATAGATGGCTCAAGTGTGGTGTGAGAAAAGCAAGGATGTGAAAGGTGGAGGAAAACTCAAAGAAATTTCTTTTACACTCTTGATAAAATCTTCCCTTTAGATAGGAAATATTTGCTCACTATTTTGTGGAGAAAACTTCTGAAAATGACTAGGAAAAACTGGCTCTAAGTCTCCCAAAAATCTTTTTTCAAAACAATGACCAAACCCCTTTTATAGAGGTCAGAAAAATGTGACCGTTGGGGTCTGTCAGAGCTGCCGGTCGACCGCCCGGTCGACCGCCAACGGTCGAAAATCCGACCGTTGGAGCCTCCGGTCGACCGCCCGGTCGACCCAGAAAACCCCGAGAGCAGAACTCTCTACAGCGGTCGACCGTCCGGTCGACCGGACCACTGTGCTGCACAGACATGCACAAGTCTGTGCACGTCGGTCGACCGTGGGTCGACCGGCCATGGTGCGGTCGACCGCTCGGTCGACCGACCAGCCTGTCAGCCAGTTACAGGTCTGGAAAACTGGTTTAAAAATTAATTTTAAAATCTTTTAACACTTTTAAAAATTCCATAAACTTGTTTAATATTCTATATTGAAAACCAAACTTGTGATAAAAATTTTCAAGACATATATCAACATGTTCATATCATTTCAGCGTCTTGCAAATTTTATCAAAAATCAAAACATGTATTTTTCAAACTTGGTTTTCATAACTTCACAAAATATAAAAACAAGATATTTGATTTCATTTTAAAGCATAGTGTGTATGGATATGATCCACTACACAATCATAATGTAATATCTATGTTTTTGACATTAAGCTCTAAACTTGGTTATGGTTGAAAAGATATACATGATAGAAATACCAAAAACCAAGGTATATATATTGTCACAAAGAAAATCTTTTACTAAATAAAAATTCTTTTCTAAACATAAAAATCTTTTATGAAAGCAATTCTATCAAGAGTTCTATCAAGAGTGTGTGTGTAAGATATACTTGAGCAATCCACCAATTATTCTATCCTTTACATTTTATCTAAAACAAAAACAAAATCTTATACCTAGACACAGGTCTTCATCTTCTTGAAGTCTTCACTTGAAGTCTTCTCATCTTCTTGACTTGGTCCAAGCTTGATCCAAAAGCTCCTTGGATCACACCGTGCTAGCTCCAAATCTTGATATTTTATCCTTTGTTGAGCTATGCACCTACTAAGATCTTGATAATGAATCTGTCACTAATTAAACACAAGATCATTAGTAAATATAACTTCATGAGTTGATCATCATCAAAACTAGGGTGATAGGCCTTTGGGCCAACATATATCTCATATTTATTTTTGTTATAAAATTAATTTAGCTTTAATGCCACTTCATACATGGTGGATAGATAATTCACATTAGTGATTCAATATGGAAACTTTCAAACCCAAAGGAGGCCCAACTCGGCTAAGCGATACGTATACATGAGGATGGAAATAAAGCTGCAGTTGAAACTATTAGAGTTTGTAGACTTAGATTAGATTCTTGTTTTTTGTTTTAGATTTGGGCGAGACTTATATGTTCCATTCTTTTAGGCAGAATAGTATTTTTATTTCATTGTTAGATAGATCTGATTTTTACTGCCACTCTTGATAATGAAATGCTTAGTCTACTTTCTAAATCTAAAACTGTTGGTACTAGAATTCTGACTGATGGCTATATAAATTGAAACTTCATATTTTATATCCTGAATCTTTATATGTGAATAGCCTAGGCACTAAGCGAACATTAATTAAAAAAATATTAGAAAGTTTGGTGCTAGAAGGAGTTCAAGTGTCTTGGATTAGGTGTATAAGACATTTGTTGTCCATTCCCTGCAACTTCCTGGAATGGTCACAAATATTTCACTTTCATGGATGATTACTCCCGTTAGGGGTACCTATACTCGATTCATGAGAAATCTCAATCACTGGACATGTATAAAATTTATAAAGCTGAAGTTAAAAATCAGCAAAATAGAAAAACTAAGCCATTAGATCTGACTATGATAGTTAGTACTATGGCAGATACGACAGATCAGATAGATGTCTAGGAATTTTGCCAATTTCTGAAAGAGTGTGGTATTGTAGCCCAGTACACCATGTCAGGGACACCTCGTCAAAATAGTGATGCTGAGAGACGAAATCACATACTAAATGACATGGTTAGGAGTATGATAGCTCACATTACTCTACCAGAGTCATTATGAAGTGAAGCCTTAAAGACGGTTGTCTATCTCCTTAATAGAGTACCTAGCAAAATAGGAACTAAAACTCCATATGAGTTATGGACTAACAAATTTCCCAGCATTAGGCATCTACATGTTTCGGGTTTCCAGTGGAAGCTCGGCCATATATACTATATGAGAAGAAGACTCAAGGACAATTAGCTGTTATTTGTAAGGTATTCTGAGAGGTATAGAGGCTTTAAGTTTTACTATCCCTCCACTAAGAACATAAAAATAGATAATGCTAAATTTTTTGAGGATATTAAGACCAGTGGGAGTCAACTATATAATGATTTTCACATTTGAGGAAGAATATATTGTTATCCTCATGAAAACTGTCCCAAATGATGAAGTAGTTGTTCCACTTCAGAATAAAAATACAGTGTACCCTTATAAGGTGTAGATACAATTCATCCTGAAATAGATCACGCTGATAAGGTAGAACCTGAAAATTCTAAACCACAAGTGCCTAGGAGATCAACTAGAGAGAAGAGGTCAGCTGTTGGGAATGACTATATAGTTTATCTTTAAGTGCATGAGTTTGACATAGGGCTAGAGGATGACCACACATCCTTGAATGAGGCCGAACTCAGCATTCACTCTACTAAGTGGTCAAATGCTGTGAAAGATGAGTTAAAAACCATGAAGGACAATGATATTTGGGATTTAATAGAGTTGACTAAAAGAAAGAAACCGATTGGCTATAAATGGATGTTCAAAACCAAGTAGGATTTAAAAGGCAATATCAAAACGTATAAGGCATATCTTGTCGCAAAGGGATTCACTCAAACAGAGAGCATAAACTCTAAGGAGACTTTCTCCCTGATTTTATGAAGAATTCTTTTAGAATTATCATGGACTAGTGGCCCACTTTGACCTGGAGTTACACCAAATGGATATTAAGACTGCCTTCCTTAATAATGACATTGAGGAAGTAATCTATATAGTGCAACCAGATAATTTTGAAGCCAAAAGTTTATAATATTTTTTTTGTAAATTAAAAAAATACATTTATGGTCTAAAAAAAGTATCGTGTCAATGGTATTTTAAAGTTAATCAAGTAATTGAAAATACACCTAGAGGGGAGGGTGAATAGGTGTCCTAGCTAATCTAATGACAAATTATGCGGAATTAAAAATCAATTATAACACACTATGTGTAACCAAAAAGTGTAGCCAAATTTCTAGTGAGGGGCTCTGGATTATCTCTTTTAGATTCCTCTAAATAAGAGTTGAGGTGCTATATGAAGCTCTCTTGATTCAACACAAGTATGGGCACACAAACAATACCAAGCATGTATGAGATATGAATAATATAAAGTAATGCAAGATATAAGAGAGATAAAGTTTAGAGATAGTGGATCAAATACAAACACCAAAATATGTTTGAGGTTCGAGCCACTGCTCTATGTCCCGCCTTCAAACAGAAGGATTTTCACTACGTCCACACAAGACCTCCCACAAAGGGAACCTCTACTGAGGAATTTACAATTACAAAGTTAGGAGTACGCAACTCCTCTCTCTACCATAACCACCTCTACTCAAGAGGCTAAGCACAACGCCAAAACTCAATCACCTCTACACAAGAGGGATGGGCACAAAGCCAAATTATAATCATATCTACACAAAAGGGATAAGGCACTAAGCTAAACACAATCACCTCTGCACAGAGAGGGATAGGCACAAAGGCAAACCACAATCACCTCTACACAAAGAGGGATAGGCACGAAGTCAAACCACAGTTACCTCTACACTAGAGGGATGAACACAAACCCAAAGCAAAGATGTGATTACAAACTTGGTGATCACAGTAGACCACAAACAACACTTGGTGATCATAATAGGCCACACACAATTTGCCTCACAAAACAAGTTCCTATAGATAGGATTAGAGATGATAGCTCAAGTGTGAGAAAATAAGGTGTTTGAAAAATAAATCACAAAGAAAAATACTTGAGAAAATACTAGAATGAAATAGAAATGAAGATCAAAACCAATTTCCCAAAGACTATTTTTCTTTGATTTTTTCAACCCTTGAAAACAAAATAAAAATAAATCTTTTGGCACAAAAACTTGCTGCTAAACACTGAAAATATTGGAATGAAAGCTCTCTCAAAATCTTATGCAAAAAGTCCAAGAGGGGTCCTATTTATAGGCCCTCAAAAATTCTAGCCGTTGTTGCCAGAAAAGTTCAGAATTGACCTTCAGGTCGACCGGCCGGTCGACCATTCAACGGTCAAATTTTTGACTGTTAGGCACTGCCGGTCGACCGCCCAGTCGACCATCCGCAAGGCACACAGCCTGTCGCTCGACTGGCCGGTCGACCAGCACTACCTGAGAGTGGGTAGTTACAGTCGGTCGACCACCCGACCGACCGATCTTGTTGGCTGGCCATGTGCACGTATCTTGTGCACATTGGTCGATTGACCGGTCGACAGACCACTGGTCCGGTCGACCGCCAGCTGGTTCTGGCAAGGATTTCAGAACTTGGAATTTGCACATTTTAACTCCAATAAAATCCCATAAAATCCTATAAATTTAACAAAAATAAGTTCTTGTAAGATATTTGAAAAACAAATATGTGTGAGCAAAAATCACACATATTGCAAACTATTTGAACTGTTTTTGTGATATAAAATATTTGGCCTTAAATAAAAATCATATTTTTTGAAACTTGAATTTTGAAAAGAAAAGCCGTTTTCTCCAAAACTTGTATAAATACAAAAGCATGATATTAAAATACATTTGAAGCATATTGTGTATGGATAGAATCCAATACACATGTAATTGATATATATATGTTTTTTACATGAAATCCAAAATAGATTTTGTTAATTACAAAACTTTAAACACATGAATATGATCATCAAAATAAGTTTTTCTAAATATATGAAGCATATATGTATATAGATGAAATCTAATATACATTAAACTATGTAAACTTATTTTGATTCTATCTATTCATGAAAATCATATATGTGTGTGTGTGTGTGTGTGTGTGTGTGTGTGTGTGTGTGTGTGTGTGAACTTGAAATCCAAAACCGGTTAAACCGAAAATCAAACTTATTGAACTTATGTGTGTGAACTTGAGCATATCAATACTATCTATCTTTATACAAGATCTAAGCACAAACTCAAATTAGACAAATCGAAGTCTTCTTGTAAAAACTCCTTCTCCAAGCTGGCTTGATCCAAACGCGATCCAAAGAGCTTGACTCCGTTCAAGTGCTAGATGCGATCTTGATGCACGAGCTCTTGAATTTATATGTGTTAGCTCCAAAACTTCTTTGTTGAAGCTAAGCACTAACTATGATCTTGATAGACAATCTAAAACTATATAAACACAAGTTCATTAGTACAATAACTGCATGAGTTAATTATCATCAAAACTAGAGCGATGGGCCTTTGGGCCAACAATCTCCCCCCTTTTTGATGATGACAAAACTCAGGGAGTTATATATGCATGGATTAAACTTAAGCTTTATAGAAGCTCCTCTTTAACTCATGTATAGCATAAACAATAAGAATATTAAATAAAATGCATAAAGTAAACGAAAACAGATATGCATTAACAACGATATAAACATGCATATATAAACTCTCTAAATTCTTTTCCCCATTTTTGTAAATTCATCAACAAAGGGGTGGGGACAACCAAACAATAAAGATGTATATGCGATATACATTTATGAAGAAGAAAGACATTAAATTAGCTCCCCTGCATATATGCATTACATGGAGAAGGGATGACTAGACTCGAACCCACGTAAAGCGTAATATACAATGTATAAATGGAGATGTTAAGCTCCCCTACACGAGTGTACTACATAACAAAGAGAGGTCCAGCTCTTCAATATGAAAAGTACACTCAACATGAATCTATATATAGATGAGATGTTAAGCTCCCTTACATATAGGCAAAACATATCAACAAATTTTGAAACCATTTTTTAAAATAATTTTTGAAATTTCTTGAAGTCAACAAAATAAATTATGATACCAATGAAATCAAATTATAGTTGATAAACAAAAGTTGGTACCACTTGTAAAAAAATTTAAGATACCAATAATAGATTTTGATACCATTGAAGGTGAAACATGAGATACATTTTGATACCAAATAAATACCAATTGAAATCAATGTATAAGCTTGTAAAGATACTAATTAACGTTTGGAATAAAATCAAGCTTAACATAAACATAATTTGTGCTTAAAGAATGTAGAGATATTGTAAAACAAGCACATTCAAATCATATATATGTATGTATGAAATTTGAAAATACCAATTGAAATTGATACTAATTGAAATTTGAAGCATACATATATAAGAAATAAAAATGAGTATACAAAAATGAAATAACATGAAGATCATGTGTATAACTTATACCTACCACCCTTTCATGCACATGATAAAAGATAGTCATTAAGGCATACAAGACATGGTCTTCCAACCATCCGCCCTTAGATGGTAGGGATTTTCAAAAATCATGATTTGAAAATATTTTAGCATAGTTTGAAAAACTCTACCAATGGAAGAATAAAGACTAGTTTTAAAGATAATTTGAAAACTAGTACGAAATCCTTCAAGTAAGGAATAAAATATGAATATATCTATGAAAATATGAGAACTACACAATAATTGACACCCAAATAGAAATAAAGTACATATAAAGCTCATGAAACAAAGTCATGAGTAAACACCAAATATAGTGTGTAACAATCATGTAATCAATAAAATCATGAAAATAAAGCATTGAAGCTCATTTGAATTTTCTTTCATCAGAAGCAAAAAATCATCAAAACTAAATATGCTTCAAGGTATATGTATGTTTTACTGAAACTAAAAGTATACATACATATCCCAAACATAATTGAGTCCATAATAGAATAATGCATAAAAGGTAAGTGACTCTAAGATAGACATGTATATCTAAAGTTTAGACAAAATTAACATATACATGAAGATAAATACATTTTATGAAAACATGTAGAAAAATAGGAAAAACAAGTAAAGATGTAAGAATCATCAAAACTAGGCTATACATGTACATGTAATGAGTACAAATAAGCAATGAAGCATGAACACATGATAAACAAATGTGGCTTATTAGTTGTACAATTATAAACATAAGTTTTAATAAAAGTTCAATCTAAACAAGTAATCAAAATATGAAGTGCAAAATCATAAATAAAACATGACCATTAGGGTAAATGCATGTGCTTTTGGAGCTAGGATTTACATAATGGCTAAACTATAGTGAGAATACAAAAATATAAATCCATATAAACATGGGTGTGTCTCAAATACTACATTTATACATCACAAGTTTAATAAATATTGCATTTAAACATACTGAACATGAAAAATCAAAACATGCTAAAAATCAATCAATGAGAGTATGTAATCAAAATAGGAGTTAGAGCTAGTTACTAAAACCAATAGGGCTAATCTCTATTCTCCAAACCATGGTGGTCCTCCCACCAAACATCCTTGAAGGTTATGAATCCAATGTAGTGTCTATCAAGGACAAACGCATCCACCAATAAGGCGCCAATACCTCTCACGTTATGTGAGAGCCCACACCTACATCAAATACAATAGGGGTGAATTTGGTACCCATACCTTTTTGGGTCCATAGGGGTTAGCACCTTTTCTAACTCAAATAAATTTGTTTGCAAAATTTGAATCATGTATTTTATCATATCAAAACTTTGCAAAGTTACCCTTACGTCCACAATGTGTACAAGCGTACACATAAGCATACATAGAATCATGTGTGTGTCATCATAGCATGTGTATGCCGTGATTAGTGTGCATGAATATGTGAAACTTGTTTCTTTCGAAACATGGATTCCAATTTCATGTGATCCATAGCACATGGTTCAAAGTGGAGCCCAAATAATCTACACTTTTCTTTAACATGCAAACATCATTATTAATGCTTAAAGAAGAAGTGGAGCATGCATTCTTATCAATAGAGGGTATAATAATGGAATCATGATAAGAATGAGAAGTCAAATCATTTTTCAAAGAAATATTTTCATTTGAAACAAATTCTAATTCTTTTGAAATCAAAGAAATTTTATTTTTCAAAGAATTGTTCTCCTTTAAAACAAAATCGAGTTTTGAAGACAAAACCCTCATTATTTTTCAAAATATCATCATAATCATTTTATTCTTTAAAATTTCATTCTCTTTTAAGGCAAGGTTAAGTTGAGAATTCAATGAGTCCCTTTCATTTGAAATCTCAACCCTCTCTTGTAAAACCATATTAAGTTTTAAAAATAAATTATTATTTTCTTCTTTTAATTTAAAACTTTTCTTTTTCAAAACTTTCTACTTTGAAAGCAAGTTTTCACACAATATAGATAGTTCTTCATTTAATGCATGTGCATCCATGTTATCATCACAAGAAGAACTAGCACTATCATCTAGTTGAGCATCCGAATGTACCTCAAGGGAGTTATTCCTTGGACCATGAAGCAAGCTTGGTCAGACTAATCTCCACTATATTCTTTCTCCACATTGTTTGTTGTTTGTAGCTCAAGAGAGGTCAATGTATTATTGGCCCAAAGGCCTATCAATCTAGTTTTGATGATGATTAACTCATGTAGTTATAGTTACTAATAATCTTGTGTTTTATATAGTTTCAGTTATTAATCAAGATATTAGTAGTTGTCTAGCTTCAACAAAGGAGTTTTGGAGCAAACACATGTAGATTTAAGAGCTCGCACGTCATGATCGCATCTAGCACTCGGTTGGAGTCAAGCTCTTTGGATCGTGCTTGAATCGAGTCGGCTTGGAGAAAGAGTTCTATAAGAAGACTTC
This sequence comes from Agave tequilana, assembly GCA_038442645.1. Taxonomy (NCBI): domain Eukaryota; kingdom Viridiplantae; phylum Streptophyta; class Magnoliopsida; order Asparagales; family Asparagaceae; genus Agave; species Agave tequilana. The sequence continues at coordinate 97,068 of JAVJIF010014225.1, forward strand.
AGTTTGTGTTTAGTTCAGTTTGTTAAAGGGTAGAATATATTTTGAAGCTTAAAAATACACACACAAAAAAATGCACGTTTTAAAAGTATGATTTTGGATTTTTACCAGTTTTAGTTCTGCTGATCTGCTCGACACCCTTTTAGCTTTCTTATCGTAACTTTTTATTGTTATATTCAATTAGTATGATTTAAATTGCATTTCAAAGATAATGTTCGGAGCTACATTTCTTATTAATAATTATTTTCTGATTCAAATGTTAAAGATATTAAATATTGGGTTGAAGTCTGTTCTTATTCTGAAAACAGTTTACAGTTTTTGATTTGACACCTTTTAGTATGTTATTGATATCTTTCTATTCTAAAATGATATTAAATTGATTTAAGTTGCATTAGAAACAAGAGTTACAGTGTTACAAATTATTCCTATACTTATTTCTGAATTCTGACATTGTCAGCCTGAAAACTGTGCTCAAAGTTGACCAACAGTCTGCCAGATTGGCAGAACGGCTAATTTTCTGGAGGCTGATTTTAACATGCCTTTAAAACATGTTTTGTTGAATTTTAAGAGTCAATTTATTCCTTTTAAACTTGGTAAAACTATTTTAAATTTATTTTTTAAAACCTATATAAAGGGTCATTAGGATGCATTAAATCGCAACAACAATTCTATTGAAAATCAAAGTTTTGAGTTTCAAGAGAAAAAGTTTTCAAGTTTTACTTTTGTGCTTTTATTTTAGAAATCTTCTTTAAGTTTTGGTTCTCAAAATCTCCCTTCTGATTTTACTCTCACTTACAAATTCTTGAGCTTCAAATTTATATTTTATTCTATAGGATTTTGTAAGAGAGTTTTTAAGAGAAAGTTTGAGGTCTTTTGATCACCCAGAGATTGTTCCATTGTCGTTACACTACCTCTGAACTAGAGGAGTGTATTAGGGAGTTGTATACTACGAGTGATTATAATTTCTTGATGTAAGGTCCTTTGGTGGAAGATTCTATAGTAGATTGGGAAATCCTTCACGGTGGGGAAGGCGGGGACGTAGAGCAGTGGCTCGAACCTCAAAACAAATCTTCTGTTTGCGATTGCTTTCTTGTCTCTACTTATTTGCTTTTTATTCATTCATTATCGTCGATCTATACTCATCACAAAAAGATAGCAATTAAGCACCTCAAACTCTTATCTAGAGGAATTATGAGGAGAAGTTCAGAGTCCGTGACACGGAGAATTCGGCTTCTAGTCTTATTTTGAGTGATCGATTGCATCATCTCATTTTACATTGAATTGAATTTTTTAATTGATTAGAAATGCACCTATTCACCCCCCTCTAGTTGTATCAACAATTGGTATTAGATCCTACGCTCCTGATATTAGGTTAAACCACCTAGGAGTGAGATCTTAGATTGCTAGTCTACATTTGCATTTGCACACATATAATCTATACACTCATGGGTCACCTTGCCCCTCCCATGTTTGATGTTTTTAACATCAATATATGAAAAATTAGAATGAGTACTTACTTAAAAGCTCTAGGTTGCATGTCTATTTTGCTCTACCAAGAAACCTTGGTAATGCCAAGTACATTGAGGCTAATGCTCAAGCTCTACATGCACTAAAGTATTCACTTAGCAAAGAATATTTATCTATGATTTCTTATTGTGATTACGCTTTTCCAGTATGGAATATTTTAACCTCAGTCGAGCTACAAATGACAAAGAATGTGGAGAAAGAATCTAGTAGAGAAGAGTTCGATCAAGCTTGCTTCATGGTCCAAGGGAATGACTCCTTTGAGGTAAACTCGGATACTCAACTAGATGATAGTTCTAGTTCTTCTTGTGATGATAGTATGGATGTAGATGCATTAAATGAAGAACTATCTATAATTTGTGAAAACTTGCTTGAAAAGTACAAAGTTTTGAAAAAGAGAAGCTTTAAATTAAAAGAAAAAAATAAGGACTTGTTTTCAAAACTTAACATGACTTTGCAAGAGAGGGTTGAGATTTCAAGTGAAAGGGACTAATTGAAATCCCAACTCGACCTTGTTTAAAAGAAAATGAAATTTTAAAAAATAAAAATAATTTCGATGATGTTGTGAAGAAAAATAAAGTTTTACTTTCAAAACTTGAAATTGTTTTAAAAGAGAACAATTTTTTGAAAAATAAAATTGCCTTTATTTTAAAAGAATTGGATTTAGTTCCAAAAGAAAATACTTCGTTAAAAAATGATTTATCTTCTCATGTTTGCCATGCTACTATAGCTTCATCATCTAGTTTTTCTATTGTATGCTCCACTTCTTATTCTAATGTTAAAAATGATATAATTATGTTAAAGAAGAGTGTGATTGTTTGGGCTCCACTTTGAGCCAATGGATCACAAGAAATTAGAATCCATATTTTGCAAGAAACATGTACCACATATACTTGAGCACAAATTACAGCATACACATGCTTCTCATATTCACACACATGACACTATGTATGCTCATGTGTACACTTGTATACATTGTGGACGTACGGGCCACCTTACAAAATTTTATTATGATAGAATAAATATTTCTAATTTTACAAATAAGTTCGTTTGGGTTAGGAAAGGTGCTAACCCTCATGGACCCAATATGGTATGGGTACTAAAATCTACTCCTATTTTATTTGATGTAGGTGTGGGCTCTGACTTGACGTGAGGGTATTTGTGGCTTGATGGTGGATGCGTTAAAGCTTGATGGATACTACATTGGATGCATCACCTTCAAGGATGTTTGGTGGGAAGACCACCATGGTTTGGAGACCTAGAGATTAGCCCTATTAGTTTTGGTAACTATCTCTAACTCCTATTTATTTTTACAAGCTTTTTCATTGATGATTTTTAGCATGTCTTAATTTTTCATGTTCATTATGTTTAAATGCAATATTTATTAGACGTGTGATATACATGTGTAGCATTTGAGATATACCTATGTTTATATGGATTATTATTTTTGTGCTCTCACTATTGTTTAACTACTCTGTATATGCTAGCTCTAAAGCACATACATTTACCCTAATGATCATATTGATTTATGTTTTCTGTTTTGTTTCATGTTTTGATTACTTGTTTAGATGTAGTTTTTATTAAAACTTATGTTTATACTTGTATAACTAATAAGCTATATTTTATTATTATATGTTTGTACTCTATTGCTCATTTGTACTCGTTAGATGTACTTGAATAGCCTAGTTTTGATGATTCTTGCATTCTAACTTGTATTTTTATTTTTGTACATGTTTTCATAATAATATGTTTAGCTTCATGTATATGTTAATTTTGTCTAAAACTAATAAATACATATGTATACTCTTGAGTCACTTGCCTTCATGCAAATTCTTTTATAGACTCATTTATATTTAGGATATGTATGTATACTTTTAGTTTCAATAAAACATACATATACTTGAAGCTATTTAGTTTTGATGATTTCATGTTTTTGATAAAGGAAATTCATATGAGCTTCAATGTCTTATTTCTATGATTTTATTGAATACATGACTCTTACACTCTATGTTTGGTGTTTACACATGATTTTTTATTTCATGAGCATATATGTGCTTTATTGCTATTTGAGTGTCGATAATCATGTGATTTTCATATTTTCATGGGATATATGACTTGTTTTCATGATTGAAGGATTAACACTAGTTTTTCAAAATTATCTTTAAACTAGTCTTTATTCTTTAATTGGTAGAGTTTTCAAATTATGCTAAAATATTTTCAAATCATGATTTTTGAAAACCCCTACCATCAAAGGGCGGTTGGATGGGCGACTATACCTTGTGTACCCTTATTGAATATCTTTTAAACTTGTGTATGAATAGGGTGGAGGTATGGGTTATACACATGATCTTTATGTTATTTTATTTTTGTATACTCATATATTTATGTTTCTTATACATGTATGCTTCAAATTTCAATTAGTATCAATTTCAATTGATATTTTCATTTTCATACATACATACAATATCTTTACATTCTTAAAGCACAAATTGTGTTTATATTAAACTTGATTTTATTTCAAATGTTAATTGGTATCTTAATAAGCTTACACATTATTTTCAATTGGTATCAAAAATTTACAATATATTTCAAATTGGTATAAAAAATATACAATGTTTCATTTTCAATTGGTATCAAAATTTACTATTGGTATCTCAAAATTTTGTTTATCTACAAGTGATACCAATTTTTATTTTGTCAACTACAATTGATTTCATTGATATCAAAATTTTATTTTGTTGACTTAAAGAAATTTTAAAAATTTGTTTTAAAAAGTGATTTCAAAATTTTCTTGAAATTTGTTGATATATATTGCCTATATGTAAGGGGAGCTTAACATCTTCTATATATAGATTCATGTTGAGTGTATCTCACATTGAGGAGCTTGACCACTCTTCTTTATGTCATACACGTGTGTAGGGGGAGCTTAACATCTCCGCTTATATATTGTATATTATGCTTTATGTGGATTAGGATCTAGTCATCCCTTCTTCATTTAATGCATGTATGCAGGGGGAGCTAACTTAACGTCTCTCTTTTTCATAAATGTATGTCGCATATAGATCTTTATTGTTTGGTTATCTTCACCCCTTTGTTGATGAATTGATAAAAAGGGGGAGAAGAATTTAGAGAGTTATATATGCATATTTATATCCTTGTTTAAGCATTTCATTGAATATCTATTTATTTATTGTTATGCATGAGTTAAGGGGGAGCTTCTATGAAGTTTAACTTTAATCCATGCATATATAACTCCATGAGTTTTGTCATCATCAAAAAGGGGGAGATTGTTGGCCCAAAGGCCCATCACTCTAGTTTTGATAATGATTAACTCATGTAGTTATAGTTACTAATGATCTTGTATTTATATAGTTTCAGTTATTAATCAAGATATTAGTAGCTGTCTAGCTTTAACAAAGGAGTTTTAGAGCAAACACATGTAGATTCAAGAGCTCGCGCGTCAAGATCGCATCTAGCACTCGGTTAGAGTTTAGCTCTTTGGATCGTGTTTGGATCGAGTCGGCTTGGAGAAAGAGTTCTACAAGAAGACTTCAGTTTGTATTTAGTTCAGTTTGTTAAAGGGTAGAATATATTTTTGAACCTTAAAAATATACACACACAAAATGTACGTTTTTAAAAGTATGATTTTGGATTTTAACCAGTTTTAGTTCTGCTGACCTGCTCGACATCCTTTTAGATTTCTTATTATAACTTTTTATTGTTATATTCAATTAGCATGATTTAAATTGCATTTCAAAGATAACTTTCAGGGCTACATTCCTTATTCAATAATTATTTTCTGATTAAAATGTCAAAGATGTCAAATATTGGGTTGGAGTCTGTTCTTGTTCTGAAAATAGTTTACAGTTTTGATTTGACACCTTTCAGTATTATCTTGATAACTTTCTATTCTGAAATGATATTGAATTGATTTAAGCTGCATTTGAAACAAGACTTATAGCTTATAAATTATTCTTATATACTATTTCTAAATTCTGAAATTTGCAGCCTGAAACTGTGCTCAAAGTTGACCAACAGTTTGCCAGATTGGCAGAACGGCTAATTTTTTGGAGGCTGATTTTTAACATGTTTTTAAAACATGTTTTGTAGAATTTTAAGAGTCAATTTATTCTTTTTAAACCTGATAAAAATATTTTAAATTTATTTTCTAAAACCTATATAAAGGGTCATTAGGATGGATTAAATCACAACAACAATTCTATTGAAAAGCAAAGCTTTGGGTTTCAAGAGAAAAAATTTTCAAGTTTTGCTTTTGTGCTTTTATTTTCAGAAGTCTTCTTTAAGTTTTTGGTTCCTAAAATCTCTTTTCTGATTTTACTTACTTACAAATTCTTGAGCTTCAAATTTATATTTTATTCTATGGGGTTTTGTAAGAGAGTTTCAAGAGAAAGCTTGTAGTCTTTTGATCACCCAGAGATTGTTCTATTGTCGTTACGCTACCTCTGGACTAGAAGAGTGTATTGGAGAGTTATGTACTCTGAGTGATTGTAATTCCTTGATCCAAGGTCCCTTGGTGGAAGATCCTATAGTGGATTGGGAAATATTTCACGGTGGTGAAGGCGGGGACGTAGAGCAGTGGCTCGAACTCGAAATAAATCTTCTTGTTTGCGATTGCTTTCTTGTCTCTACTTTTTTGCTTTTATTCATTCATATTGTTGATCTATACTTATCACAACAAGATAGTAATTAAGCACATCAAACTCTTATCAAGAGGAATCACGAGGAGAAGTTCAGAGCCCTTCACGAGGAGTTTGGCTTCAAGTCTTGTTTGAGTGATCAGTTGCGTCATCTCATTTTACATTGACTTGAATTTTTTAATTAATTAGAAATACACCTATTCACTCCCTCTAGGTATATTTTCATGTATTTCACACTGTAAAAGTGGAATCACAATGAGAACTATACATAAATATTCTTTACTATGTGAATGCTTTAGTGCATCTAAGGCTTGTGCATTAGCCTCAATATACTTGTCATGGGCAAGATATGCAAACCTAGGAATTTTAAATAAACACTCATTCTAAACTTCCATATATCGATGTTAGAAACATCAAACATTGGAGGCCCAAGGCGATCCATGAGTTTATAAACTATATGTGTACAAATGCAAATCTAGATTAGCAATCCAAGATCTCACTCCTAGGTGGTTAAACCTAATATCAAGAGCGTAGGCTCTGATTCCAATTGAAAATACACCTAGAGGGGGTGCATAGGTGAACCAGCTAATCTAATGACAAATGATGCGGAATGAAAAATCAATTGCATCACACTATATGTAACCAAAGAGTATAGGAAATTCCGGTGAGGGGCTCTGGACTATCTCCTCTAGATTCCTTTAAATAAGAGTTGAGGTGCTATATGAAGCTCTCTTGGTTCAATACAAGTATGGGCACACAAACAATACCAAGCATGTATGAGATATGAACAATTTAGAGTAATGCAAGATATAAGAGAGATAGAGTTTAGAGATAGTGGATCAAACGCAAACACCAAGATATGTTTTGAGGTTCGAGCCACTACTCTACGTCCCGCCTTCACACAAAAGGATTTCCACTACGTTCATGAAAGTGCACCTAGAGTGGGGAGGTGAATAGGTGTATGTCTAATCTAATGACAAATAATGCGAAATTAAAAACTAATTGTAACACACTTAGTGTAACCAAAGAGTGTAGTTGAATTCCCGGTGAAGGGCTCTGAACTAACTCCTCTTGATTCCTCTGAATTAGAGTTGAGGTGCTATATGAAGCTTTCTTGGTTTAATACAAGTATGGCATACAAACAAACCCAAGTATATATAGGATATGAACAATATGATGCAATGCACAATGAGAGAGAGGGAGAGAATTAAGAGATAGTGGATCAAATGCAAACACAAAGATATATTTGAGGTTCGAGCCACTGTTCTACATCCCCGCCTTCACACAGAAAGATTTCCACAATATCATCCACACAAGACTTCCCACAAATGGAACCTCCACTAAGGATTTGGGTAATACAAACCGGGAGTACACAACTCCTCTCTCTAATAATACAACCTCTACACAAGAGGCAAGGTACAACACAAATCACCTCTACATTTAGAGGGATGGGTACTTAGCCAAACAACTATCAACCTCACACAAGAGGGATAAGGCTCAAAACCACAACTCCAACAATCGCCTCTTCATTAAGAGGGATACCAACACAACCTCTACAATCACCTCTCACTAGAGGGATAACAACACAATCACCTCTCACTAGAGGGATATCGCAAAGTAAGGAGGGTTTACAACTCTTGGTGGTATCAACAACCACAAACCAATTTTCTCACAAAATAGATCCTAATAGATAGGATAGAGAGATAGCTCAAGTGTGAGAAAAACAAAGAGTTTGGAAATCAAAATCACAAAGAAAAACTCTTGGGAAAAACTCTAGATTGAAATATAAATGAAGATCAAAATAACTCCCAAAGACTTCTCCTTTTCTTGATTTTTCCAACCCCTTTAAAAACAAATAAAGATAAAATCTTTAAGCCCAAAACTCTTTTAAAGCTTGCTGTTAAAACACTTAAGAAGATGGGAATTTTTGCTCTTCAAATTATTATTAGAAACTAGCTCAAATGAGGGGTTTTATAACCCAAAACTAAATTTGCCCGTTGGCAGCAGGAAAGGGCAGAATTGCCCTTCCGGTCAACTAGCCAACGGTCAATTTTACGACCATTGTGCCACCAGTCGACCGAACCTAGAAATAGAGAGTAACAGCTCTCTGCCCGGTCGACCAGAATTGGATACTGAGAGCAGCAGCTCTCTGCCGGTTGACCGGCCGGTCGATCGGGGCCATTTCCAAAGAGCAGAGCTCTCTGGACAGTCGACCGCCGGTCGACCAGCCGGTCGACGGGGGACATTTCCAGAAAGCAGAGCTCTCTGGACAGTCGACCGACGGTCGACCGGGGACATTTTCAGAGAGCAGAGCTCTTTGAACGGTCGACCGCCTGGTCGACCGGCCCACCAGTCCAAGCTGGCATGCACGTTTGTGCACGTCGGTCAACCGGACCGGCCGACCGACTTCTGCAGAAGGCCAGTCCATCTTAAAGGATGTAAAAACTTAGCTTTTATTATCAAATAAATCCCATAAAATTACATAAATTTCACAAAAAAAAATTTTATAAGATCTTTGAAAAATAAATATGTGTGACAAAAATTCAACACATATTATAAACAATTTGAGCCATTTGTGATATTGAAATTTGGCTTAAATACAAAATCGATATTTTCCAAACTTAGATTTTTGAAATGGAAAACCGTTTTCTCCAAAACTCATGTAAATACAAAAACATTATATTTAAACAACTTTGAAGCATATTGTATATGGATAGAATCTAATATGCATGTAAAGATATCTATCTATGTTTTTGACATGAAATCTGAAACCGGTTAAACCGAAAACCAAAACCAACATATAAACTTGTGTGTGTATGTGAAATTGAGCATATCAACACTATCTAATATTACACAAGATCTAAATAAACTTAAACTAAATAAACCGAGGTCTTCTTGTCTCCAAACCGACTCGATCCAAACGTGATTCACCGAGCTTGACTCCAACTGAGTGCTAGATGCGATCTTGACGCTCGAGTTCTTGAATCAACATATGATAGCTCCAAAACATCTTTGTTGAAACTAATCATCTGCTAATATCTTGATCAAATATCTGAAACTAAATATCACAAGATTATTAGTAAACTATAACTACATGAGTTAATCATCATCAAAACTAGAGTGAAGGATCTCTGGGCCAATAATCTCTCCCTTTTTTGATGATGACAAAACTCATGGAGTTATATATGCATGGTTTAAAATTAAGCTTCATAGAAGCTCCCCCTTAACTCATGCATAGCACTAAACATAAAGATATGCAATGAATGCTCAATATAAATACTTTTGCATGAACAAGCATAAACATGTTTTGATACCATTCTGATACCAATTGTAAAACAAGGAAATGAAATAAACATGCTCTTTGATACCAATGAATTAAACATGCTCTAGATACCAATATTAAAATACTGTTGATAACAATATTAAAAGATAATAAAAAGATGCTCTTAATACCAATTGTAAAAGATAACAAAAAGTCAACATGCATATTAAACATGAAGTAAACATGCATATATAAAACTCCAAAATATCTCTCCCTTTTTTGTCAATTCATCAACAAAGGGGTATAAACAATAAAGGGCATAAATAATATTTTTCTCTCTTTTCCAACAATAAAGGTATATAAGCTATATACATTCATGAAGAGGAGAGACATAAAGTTAACTCCCCCTTGCATACATGCATTTATATGAAAAGAGATGACTAAACCCTAACCACATAAAGCATAATATACAGTATATAAAAAGGAGATGTGAAGCTCCATCTACACACGTGTACTACATACCAAAGAAAGGTCAATCACTTCAATATGAAATACACTCAACATGAATCTATATAAAGAGAAGATGTTAAACTTCACTTGCATATAAGCAATACAAATCAAAACAATGTGATACCAATTGAAAATATATCAATTGTGATAACGGTATACATCAAAACATCATGATACCAATTTAAGATACCAATTGAAAATAAATACAACATTTTTAAGATACCAATTTGAAAGGAAACAAAAAATTTTAAGGTACTAAAAGATATCAATTAAAAAAAAAACATCTTGTAAATCTTGATACCAATTGTAAATATTAGTGCCAATTTAAAAATATTTCATAATTTTGATACCAATTGTAAGAATATATATATATTATAAGATTGATACCAAATAGAAAGTAAAAACCAAATTCTTTTTGGTGAACACAACTCATTTTAATATAGATACCAAACTAAAATGAAGAACGATACCAATGGAAAATATTTTTCATTAGAAGCATAGGAAACCAACTGAAAAGTAAGATATTAATTGAATAATATCAATTTTTCATCATAAAGGATGGGTGTTAGATACCAATTGAAAACAAAACCAATCGAAAGGTAAAACAGGAATTTTCTCCCCTTTATGAAATACTAATGAAAATGATGCATAAGCTTACATAAGATACCATTTGAAAAATAATTGTGATTAAGAATTAAATCAAGCTTAGCATAGCAAAATTTGTACTTTAAGATATAAAGATATAGTAAGCACAATCAAAACACACATACATATATATGAAAAATTAAATACCAATTGAAATGGATTCTATTTGAAGTTGAAGCATACATATATAAAAAACACATATGAGTATGAAAATATCAATTGTGAAACCAATTGAAAATATGATGAGAATCAAGTGTATAACTCATACCTTCCACCCTATCATGCACATGTTTAAATAGATTTTCAATTAGGCATACAAAGCATGGTCGCCCATCCAACCACCCTTCGATGGAAGGGGTTTAAAAAAAAAGGATTTTGAAAATAATTTTAACAAGTTTGAAAATTCTTCCAAAATGAAGAAATATGCAAGTAGTTTATGATAATCTTGAAAACTAGTACGAAATCTTTCAAGTAAGGAATAAAACATGAATATTTTTCATGAAAAACATGTAAATCACACGATCATTGACACTCAAGTTCTATAAAGCACATATATGAGACTTATGAAAGCAAGAATCATGAGTAAACAAGAGTAATGTGAGTGCAAAAATCATGTAATCACAAAATCACGGGAATAGACAATAAAGCTCAATTATGAAATTCCTTTATAAACTTGAAAAACTTGAAAATTCAATTTTCATCAAAATAATTCAAACTTCAAAGCATATGTATGTTGTGTCTAAAACTAGAAGTATACATACATATCCAAACACAATTGAGTCCATAAAGAAATTTGCATGAAACACAAATGACTCAAGGGTATACATGTATATCTTAAAGTTTTGACAAAATTGACATATACATGAAGTAAACACATATCTATGAAAAACATGTCAAAAATAGGGAATACAAGTTGAAATGCGAGAATCATCAAAACTAGGCTATACTAGTACATCTAATGGGTACAAATGAGCAATTAAGCATAAACATGTAATAATCAATTTTTGGCTCACTAGTTGTACAAGTATATACACAAGTTTTAATGAGGGTAACATTTAAACATGTAAACAAAACATGAAGTGCGAAAAATCATAAACAAAAATCAATATGATCATTATGTAGATGCACATGCTATTAGAGCTATAATATATACAATAGCTAAACACATAGTGAGAACACTAAATATAAGTCCATATAAACATGGGTGTTTCTCAAATACTAATCATGTATATCTTTAGTCTAATTAACATTGCATATGACATGCCAAAAAAATTAATAAATGAAAGCATGTAAACAAAATAGGAGTAAGAGATAGTTATCAAAACTAAGAGGGCTCATCTCTATATCTCCAAATCATGGTGGTCCTCCCACCAAACTCCCCTTGAAAGTGTTGCATCCAAAAATGTCACCGTTTAGCTCGGAACGCATTCACCTTAAGGCACTAATGCATCTCACGTCAAGTGAGAGCCCACACCGACATCAAATTAAATAGGAGTGACTTTTGGTACCCATACTCTTTTGGGTCCATGGGGGTTAGCACTTTTCCTAACACAAACAAATCTATTTGCAAAATTTACATTACGTACTCTATCATAACAAAACTTTGCAAGGTGACCCTTACGTCTACAATGTGTACAAGTGTACATATGAGCATACTTCGAATCATGTGTGTGAGCATAATGAGCATGTTCTGCTGTGTATGGTGTGCATGCATGTGAGGAGCATGTTTCTTATGAAACATGAATTCCAACCATGTGTGGTTCATGGCACATTGGCTCAAAGTAGAGCCCAAAAAATCAACACTTTTCTTCAATACACAAATATCATTTTTAATACTTGAAGATAAAGTGGAGCATGCAATAGGTATGCTAGATGATGAAGCTACACTAGCATGGCAAATATGAGTATCTAAATCATTTTTTAAAGAAATATTTTCATTAGAAATTAAATCCAATTCCTTTGAAATAGAAATAATTTGGTTTTCAAAGAATCATTTTCTTTTAAAACAAAAACAAGTTTTGAAGATAGAACTTCATTTTTCTTCAAAACTTCATCACAATCATTTTTACTTTTTAAGATTTTGTTTTCATTTAGGGTAAGATCAAGTTGGAATTTCAATGAGTCCCTTTCATTTGAAATTTTAACTTTTTCTTGCAAAGTCAGATCAAGTTTTGAAAATAAATCCTTATTTTCTTCTTTTAATGTAAAATTTTTCTCTTTCAAGAGTTGGTATTTTTGTAAAAGGTTTCACAAATAATAGATAGTTCTTCATTTAAAGCATCGGTATCAACATAATCATTACCGGAAGAACTAGCACTATCATCTAGTTGAGTTTCCGAATTTACCTCAAGGGAGTCATTTCCTTGGACCATGTAGCAATGTTGGTGGACTTGTCTCCACTAGATTCCTTCTCCATAATGTTTGGCGTTTGAAGCTTTGAAGAGGTCAAGGTGTTCCACACTGCAAAGGCGGAATCACAATGAGAAATCATAGACAAATATTCTTTACTTAATGTGTTTCTAAGTGCCATTAGGGATTGTGCATTAGCCTCTATATGCTTGCTATTACAAAGATAAGATTTTGTGGTAGCGGTAAGGAAAACATGCAATCCTAGATTTTTAAGGTACATACTCATCCTATGCTTCCACATAACGATGTTAGAAACATCAAACATGGGAGGTGCAAGGTAATTCATGAGTGTGTGTAAATAAGTATGTGTGCAAATGCAAATACTAGATTAGCTAACCAAGACCTCACTCCCAGGTGGTTAACCTAATATTAGGAGCGTAGGCTCTGATACCAATTGAAAGTGTACCTAGAGGTGGGGTGAATAGGTGTATGGCTAATCTAATGATAAATAATGTGAAATTTAAAAACTAATTGCAACACACTTAGTGTAACCAAAGAGTGTAGCCGAATTCCCGGTGAAGGGCTCTGAACTAACTCCTCTTGATTCCTCTGAATAAGAGTTGAGGTGCTATATGAAGCTTTCTTAGTTTAACACAAGTATGGCACACAAACAAACCCAAGCATATATATGATATGAGCAATATAATGCAATGCACAATGAGAGAGAGGGAGAGAGTGAGTTAAGAGATAGTGGATCAAATGCAAACATAAAGATATGTTTTGAGGTTCGAGCCACTGCTCTACGTCCCCGCCTTCACACAGAAAGATTTCCACTATATCGTCCACACAGGACTTCCCACACAGGGAACCTCCACTGAGGATTTGGGTAATACACTGGGAGTACACAACTCCTCTCTCTAACAATACAACCTCTACACAAGAGGTAAGGCACAACACAAGTCGCCTCTACACTTAGTGGGATGAGCACTTAGCCAAACAACTATCAACCTCACACAAGAGGGATAAGGCTCAAAACCACAACTCCAACAATCGCCTCTTCACTAAGAGGGATACCAACACAACCTTTACAATCACCTCTCACTAGAGGGATAACAACACAATCACCTCTCACTAGAGGGATATCATAAAGTAAGGAGGGTTTATAACTCTTGGTGGTATCAACAACCACAAACAATTTTCCCACAAAATGGATCCTAATAGATAGCTCAAGTGTGAGAATAACAAAGAGTTTGAAAATTAAATTTACAAAGAAAAACTCTTGGGAAAACTCTAGATTGAAATATAAATGAAAATCAAAATAACTCCCAAAGACTTTTCCTTTTCTTGATTTTTCCAACCCCTTTAAAAACAAATAAAGATAAAATCTTTAAGCCCAAAACTCTAAACTTGCTGCTAAAATACTTAAGAAGATGGAAATTTTTGCTCTTCAAATTGTTGTAAGAAACTAGCTCAAATGAGGCGTATTTATAATCCAAAATGAATCTGCCCATGGTAGCAGGAAAGGGCAGAATTGCCCTTCCGGTCGACCACCCAACTATCAATTTTATGACCGTTGTACCATTGGTCGACCGCCCGATCAACTGAACCTAGAAACAGAGAGCAACAGCTCTCTGCCCGATCGACCGGAAGGGATATAGAGAGCAGCAGCTCTCTGCCGGTCGACCGGAGCCATTTCCAGAGAGCAGAGCTCTCTGGACAGTCGACCGCCCGGTCGACCGGCACACCAGCCCAAGCTGGCATGTACATTTATGCACGTCGGTCGACCAGACCGATCGACCGACTTCTACAGCAGTCGACCGGACTGGTCGACCGACAGAAGGCCAGTCCAGCTTAATGGATATAAAAACTTGGCTTTTTATTATCAAATAAATCCCATAAAATCACATAAATTCCACAAAAATATGTTCTTTGTAAGATCTTTGAAATACAAATATGTGTGACAAAAATTTAATACATATTATAAACAATTTGAACCATTTTTGTGATATTGAAATTTGGCTTAAATACAAAATCGGTATTTTCCAAACTTAGATTTTTGAAATGGAAAACCGTTTTCTCCAAAACTCATGTAAATACAAAAACATGATATTTAAACAACTTTGAAGTGTATTGTATATGGATAGAGTCCAATATACATGTAAAGATATCTATCTATGTTTTTAACATGAAATCTGAAACCGGTTAAATCGAAAACCAAAACCAACATGTAAACTTGTGCGTGTGTGTGAACTTGAGCATATCAACACTATCTAATCTTTACATAAGATCTAAACAAACTTAAACTAAACAAACTAAGGT
The DNA here is from genome assembly GCA_038442645.1 of Agave tequilana. NCBI lineage: Eukaryota > Viridiplantae > Streptophyta > Magnoliopsida > Asparagales > Asparagaceae > Agave > Agave tequilana. The sequence continues at coordinate 112,332 of JAVJIF010014225.1, forward strand.
CTTCTTGTCTCCAACCCGACTCGATCCAAACGCGATTCACCGAGCTTGACTCCAACCGAGTGCTAGATGCGATCTTGATGCTCGAGTTCTTGAATCAACATATGATAGCTCCAAAACACCTTTGTTGAAGCTAATCACCTACTAATTTCTTGATCAAATATCTGAAACTAAATATCATAAGATTATTAGTAAACTATAACTACATGAGTTAATCATCATCAAAACTAGAGTAAAGGGCCTCTGGGCCTACAGTCCACACAGGACCTCCCACAAAGGGAACCTCCACCGAGGAATTTGCAATTACAAAGTTAGGAGTACAAAGCTCCTCTCTACCACAACCACCTCTACTCAAGAGGCAAGACACAAAGCCAAAACTCAATCACCTTACACAAGAGGGATGGGCTTAAAACCAAACTACAATCATCTCTACACAAGAGGGATAAGGCACTAAGCCAAAACACAATCACCTCTACACAAAAAGGGATAGGCACAAAGCCAAACCACAATCACCTCTACACAAAGAGGGATAGGCACAAAGCCAAATTACAATCACCTCTACACTAGAGGGGTGAATACAAACCCAAAGCAAAGAAGAGATTATAAACTTGGTGATCACAATAGACCACAAACAACACTTGGTGATCACAATAGGCCACAAACAATTTTTCTCACAAAACAAGATCTTATAGATACGATAAGAGATGATAGCTCAAGTGTGAGAAAACAAGGTGTTTGAAGAACAAATCACAAAGAAAAATACTTGAAAAAAATGCTAGAATGAAATAGAAATGAAGATCAAAACTAATTTCCCAAAGACTCTATTTATCCTTGATTTTTCTAACCCTTGAAAACAAAATAAAAATAAATCTTTTTGACACAAAAACTCTTCAAAAACTTGCAGCTAAACACTGAAAATGTTGGAATGAAAGCTTTCTCAAAATCTTATGAAAAATAGCCTAAGAGGGGTCCTATTTATAGGCCCTAAAAAATTCTAGCCGTTGTTGCCAGAAAAGGTCAGAATTGACCTTCGGGTCGACCGGCTGGTCGACTAATCAACAGTTAAATTTTGACCATCTGGCCAACGGTCAAATTTTTGACTGTTAGGCATTGCCGGTCGACCACCCGATCGACCGTCCACATGGCACACAGCTTGTCGGTTGACCACCCGGTCGATCGGTACTACCCGAGAGTGGGTAGTTACGGTCAGTCAACCGGCTTGTAGGCTGGCCATGTGCACGTATATTGTGCACATCGGTCGATCGTCCGGTCGACCGCCAGCTGGTTCTGGCAGGGATTTCAGAACTTGAAACTTAAACATTTTAACTCCAATAAATTCTCATAAAATCCTATAAATTTCAAAAAAATAAGTTCTTGTAAGATATTTGAATGACAAATATGTGTGACCAAAAATCAACATATGTTGCAAACTATTTGAACTATTTTTGTGATATAAATATTTGGCCTTAAATAAAAATCGTATTTTTTCGAAACTTGGGTTTTGAAAAGAAAAACCGTTTTCTCCAAAACTTGTATAAATATAAAAACATGATCTTGAAACACATTTGAAGCATACTGTGTATGAATATAATCCAATACACATGAAATTGATATATTATGTTTTTGACATGAAATCCAAAATAGGTTTTGTTTATTACAAAACTCTAAGCACATGAATAGGATCATCAAAATAAGTTTTTCTAAATATATGAAGCATATATATATATATATATATATATATATATATATATATATATATATATATATATATATATATATATATATATATAGATGAAATCTAATATACATTAAACCATGTGAACTTATTTTGATTCTATCTATTCATGAAATCCATATATATGTGAACTTGAAATCCAAAATCGGTTAAACCGAAAACAAACTTATTCAACTTGTGTGTTTGTGTGAACTTGAGCATATCAACACTATCTATCTTTACACAAGATCTAAACACAAACTCAAATTAGACAAATTGAAGTCTTCTTGTAGAACTCCTTCTCTAAGCCGACTCGATCCAAACGCGATCTAAAGAGCTTGACTCCATCCGAGTGCTAGATGCGATCTTGACACGCGAGCTCTTTAATCTACATGTGTTAGCTCCAAAACTCCTCTGTTGAAGCTAAGCACCAAATAAGATCTTGACAGACAATCTGAAACTATATAAACACAAGATCATTAGTACTATAACTACATAAGTTAATCATCATCAAAACTAGAGCGATGGGCCTTTGGGCCAACAGGAATATGGATTTTTTTGTTTAAGAAGAATGTAGATGATCAATATATTTACCATAAATTTAAAGAGAGTAGACTTATATTTCTTGTGCTATATGTGAATTACATTACTAGTAAGTAATGATATGGCTCTTTTACTTGAGACCAAAAGTTCTCTTAAAGAATTTTGAGAAAAAAATGTTGGAGATGTTTCTTTTGTGATAGGCATTCAGATTCAACGTGACAGGGCACGTGAAATATTAAGTTTATAGTGAAAAATTAGAATTTGTGTAATTCTCATTTTCGCCGTTTTGTTGTAATGTGAAAGTAAGTGAAAAAGTAAGACCTATATTGATAAGGTGCTAGATAGATGTGGCATGAAGAATTGCTCTAGGGGAGATAAGTTGAGTCTACTCCAATGTCTCAAGAACGATCTACAGAAAAAACAAATAAAAGAAATTTCATATTCATCGATGGTTGGAATTCTGATGTATGCTCAAGTTTGTACCCGTCCAGGCATAGCTTATACCATTGAGAAACTTGGCAGATACTTGATTAATCCTGAGATTGATCACTGAAAATTACCAAGAAAGTAATGCGATATCTAAAGAAGACCATATGAAATCTGATCAGTTGCAGCTGATCGGATATATAGATTCAGATTATGCTGAATGTATTGATAATAGAAAGTCCACTTCAGGTTATATTTCTTGATCACAGAAATTTGGTGGATTTAATCAAGAGGTCATTACTGCTACACAGTAACAATAAGAACTTTAGAGCTCTACTGCAATAGTGACAAGAGTTCAGCAAAGTCGAAGCATATCGGCATCAAGTTTCATGTCATCAAGGATAAAGTTTAGCATCACATGTGTCTGTTGATAGTGTTAGTACTATTTTTCAACATTACAAATCCACTCATTAAAGGACTTCGACCTTAAGTCTTCTTAGAGCATATTGCTCATATGGAGATGGCTAGCCAAGATGATATCCTGATTTAGTGGGAGTGGATAATTTTATGTAACAGACATTATTTCTAAGTGCACTTTATGTATATTTGTTGATTCCGATAATAAAGTGAAAACTACTTTCTTTAAATTTTGAGTTTAATTTGCGCAGTTGAGTTTGTTAGCAGTTAGACTCGTTGGAGTCATAAAGTTAGGTTCATTAGAGTAATAAGGTTAGACTCGTAAGAGTCATAAAGATAGACTCATTGGAGTTATAAGATTAGACTCATTGGAGTCATAAAGTGAAAAACAATTGGAATTGTACCTTATTTGATAAAAGGACATTTCCATGTCACAAGTTCATATTTGATCTATATCGTTAAAGGTTCTGAAATATGTGATGTGAAAGATTCTATCTCGATTATACAAAAGCTAACGACCACCATGTTCGGGGCAGGACACTTAATGGACCAGATTATTTTGAAACGTAGTTTATTAATAGTTAAAGTTTTAGTACCATAACATTATGTATAATATCCTTTCGATATGACTTGTTTGGCCCAAGTGGGAGATATTATTAGGCTTATTTGGATTAGAGTTTAAATTAATTTGGGCCTACACAAGTCTAATTGGATTTATACACCTGTCTCTATAAGCCTATATTGTTGGACCCAATAAAAAATAATCAAGCCTAATGGTTTGAGTCTAGACACGTTTCAATTACATTTAGTTATGAATATATTTAAATTAAGCTGTGTGACTCATTTACACGTGTAAAACTCGTGTTATCAATTAAGGGTCTAGATGTATGATGAGTTGAACTAGGATTCCATGATGCTATATATACATGAATAGGATTCCTTCTCCACCAGCAACTACTATGAACTAATCTCTCTTTTGGAGGCCTCTGATCTCTTCTAAGGACCAAAAAGAGAACTTGGTAGCTTGAGAAGAATCCTCTCCCTCAGCTTCGGCGTCCTTGAGATCATGCAACCTTTTACATCCATTTCGTGATGGAATCAGGTATGCCTAAGCCATCTTTCCCTTTGATCTTGATAAAGAGGCTTTTAGTTTATGCGTGGATCTTGTATGAAATAATTATTAGATCTAACAAAATTTACCTTTTGTTTTTGTTTTCCCCCTTCTCTAGAGGATTATTTATTATCTTCACTTTTTTTTTAGTTACAAGATTACGATATACACTTCTTTTCGCCTATCTATTTTTGAGATTTATGCCAGGGGATAACTTATTAGATTTTCAAGTATATTTACTATTTTATGTGACTTTATGTTTAGGATATTTTGTTGAAATACTGTAGACTTTATGGAATATTTTGAAAAGACTATCTAAATATGAACCTATAGAATTAGATATAATGAATTCATTTTAACTCCATATATACTTTGTTTTTAGTAAAACAAAATAGAAGCTATGTTATATAATAGATGAGAAATTTCTAGATTTTGATCTCCTTATCTTGTGTTTGGTAATGTTTTATACTTTAATCTAAAATTCTAAATTTGGAAGGAGTGTGTTTTTCTTCAAAATGTTTAGACATATTATATTCTTGAAAATTTTGAATATTTTAATTCAACGTCATGTTTACAAATTTTATTCAAATGCTATAAAATTTAATGTAATATTTTGAGTAATTTTATTCAAAACAAGAGCTTTAATCATTTTCTGCTTAATGTGTAAGTAGGCTTTATGTGCAATAGGGGTCCACTTAAAAGTTTCTAGCTTCAAGCACTTAGTGAGCAAGGTGGTAATGGTACTGAATCCCTTAATGAATCTCTTAAGAGGGATACTAAACCATGAAAACTGCAGGCTTCGATCAATGTTTTAAGCTCTTGCCACTCTCTTATGGTTTTAACCTCATCAAGATCAACAGGAATTTCTTGGGTAGACACAATGAAACCTAAGAACAACACTTGATTTTGCATGAAAGATCATTTCTTAATATTTGCATATAAATATTTAGCACAAAGAGTCAATAAAACCTTACATAGGTGAGTTAAGTATTCGTCCCAAGTATTGTTGTAAATTAGAATGTCATCAAAGTACACAACAACAAACTTACCTATAAAAGATCGTAACACATGCATCATTACTTTCATGAAGGTGCTAGAGGCACTATGTGCTGTGTTGGACGAGGTGGGAAACAAGACCAATAGAATTGTAAGTGCCAGTATAGGCATCGACTACTGGGTGAGAAGTGCTGGATGTGCCTATATGTACTGGATCAGGTGGATAACAATCCAGAAGTGGTGGCCTAAATGACATTAAAAAAAGGTGGGTTGACCATTATTTTGTGAAACAATAGATGCATAATTGAATTTATCTTTTTCTGAGTTATGACACTTTTAGCCAATGTTCTGAGTAAGACTGTCCAATATGTGGTAAGAGACTACAAGGCGGCAGTAATTGGTTAAGTTTAATGTCTGTTTGCTTTTGATATTTCTCAGATTTAGTTTGATGGTCTTCTAAAGCAGCAAAAAATCTTCAAGTTGTTTAACAATTATAGTGAAAAAGAAAAAAAATAAAATAATGATGAAATAGATTACAATTATATTAAATAATGAGAAAAATAAACTAAACTAGGATACACACAATAAAAGTATAAACTAAATGAAAAAATTGTGTAAAGGTGCAATAAACAAATATGGGATGGAAAGAAAAAAATTATGATGGCTAAAATATTTTTTTAGGAAAATTTTAAATTTTTTCTTTGGATGAAACATGCAAGAAAACGAATACAAAATAAACTACGATCTGTTGCTAATTTAATTAAGAGCCAAACAGATAATTGTAATAGCACGACAATTAATTTAGGAAAATTTATTATCGAACTTTTAAGCAATAATGAGTCTCAAGAGACGGCTCAACAATGAAGGCTGACCGAGGAAGGACTAAACATCGACAGAGAGAGTCGGCCTCGATGCAAAATATGATAACAGTGTTTCCTCGAAAAAATTGAAAACGTGTAAAGTCTTATTTGATTGTAAAGAAAATTACGACGAATCAATAATCCGATTACAAAAGAGGGAAGAATGGTTGGATCTTCTTTTTGTTTAATGCTGGGTTCTTCGTGTAGCGATGGAGAGTGATTCTTGTTCTCCATTGACGAGTCAAACTGGAAACTTGATCTTCGGATCTTCTTACTCTCGTTGGAAGCACATTGGTAAAGTATACGACCTTAATCAGTGGCTAAAATCTCAAAGAGATCATAGAACTTGAACTCAGCAAGTTTATAAAGAGTATTCTCTTTCAGCAGTCTTGTGCTCAAGTTTCAGCCTTTGTAATTATCCAGCTTCAAGTATTAAGCATCAAGTGTGGGGATTCTCCTCCTCTGGCTTATAGCTTCTTGAGTTCCTTCTCCAGAACTTTTCCCTTTTTTTCCTATCTATTCATAACTATTTATAGAGGATTCTGGGGTGTAACCAACCCCTTAAATCTCTCCATAATGGGAGGGGGTAACTATCCCTTAAATCTCTCCATAATAAAAAGTTATTCCCTATTACGTGGAGAGAAAATGTGACGTAACTGACCAAGTTCGTGGGTGTCAGTTACAACAGAAACGCGGGTCCGCCTAGGCCTGGACCTCGCTCTGATGTTAAGACGCGGAGCTCACAAGCTCGCGTCTGTGTTGGAGCGCGGAGCTTCTCAGCTTGTATTTATGTTAAAACGTGAAGCTATATAGGCTAGCATTTTAATATTGAAACACGACTCTAAGGTCTGTGTCTCAAAGAACAGCACGACCATCGCGTTAGGCAGTGACTGCGAGATTCACGTCTGAGGTTGGAACACAACCTCTGCTTTTGACAAAGAATGCGAGGTCCGCGTTTGGTTAAGACGCGACCCTCGCGTTTGGTATGAGGCCCGCGTTTGAGGCTGGAATGCCACCTCCGCATCTGTGAGGTTCGCGTCTAAGGTTTTATCTTCAGTAAGTTTTTAGACAGCCTACATGACGCCCTTCAAAGTTTTCAAAACTCCGTGGTTGACTGGGACGGATTTCAGAATACTTTGGACTTCATGTTGATTTGAACTCCCATGATTGGACTGGCAATCTTTTGAGATGTCCTGAGCTTGATCTTGTCTGGATTCTGGTCTTCGTGAGTATACTGTTGAACTGCTTGAAGGCTTCAAGAAAGATCGTTGTAAGTATCTAGATACACAGTCTGGAACTTATCTGAGCTCTGAGTTGTCAATTGCCTCTACCAATGTACTGTTGAACTGATTGCAGCAGCAGAGACATACTCTTTGTATTGGGAGACAGGATGTGGCTTTCATGAATGTCACATTGGACGCGCCTGTCATGGGGTGCAGATGTCATCGGCTCCAAAAGATGCGATCTTTATTTGATGTTGAAATGCGACTCTAGCTTGGTGGTTGAGACGTGGCTTTGTGCTTGAGACGCGATAGTCACACTCAAAATTTTTGTTTCCTTTTCATTAGAAAACTAGACTGAGTAAAGTAAACAGTTTTAATTGCTAGATGTGTGATATTAATTTAGCAAATTAAATAACTCCACTGGAAGAATTTGAGAGGGTTACTGTCAGAGGTGAATGATGTTAACTTGACAGTAGGATCTGGACTTGTGATTTGAACTAGTTTTATAGACTTGCTATTCTATGAATGAAATAACAAGTGGAGTTTGGTCCGCTGGGGATTATGTCAGAGTCTATTGTTGGAGATTTAGTGTTAACATGACTAGAACTATGCTAAGAATGTAAGTTTACTGTTAGAGGTGTGATATTAACATAACGGTGATTGATTTTACAATCTACGCAATTTAAGTGGACTTGTCATTCTATTGGGGAGAATAACAAGTGGGATTGGATTTGTTGAGGACCTATGAAAATTTTTACCGTCAGAGATATAATGTTAACACGACGGATTGGTTTTACGATTTGAGCAAATAGAATTGTCAGAGGTGCGATGTTAACTTGACAAGGATGTGTCCTAGAGGTGTGATATTAACTTAGCACCAAGAAGGTCTTGTTTTCATTGAAAAAACTAAGAATATCACTGTCATGGTGTAGTATTAACTTGACAGTGAAATAAATGCTAGAGTTGTGATATTTAACTTTGCATTGAAAGTCTGAGTTTCATTGAGAAAATCGAGAGAAGATCATTTTCATAGGTGTAGTGAACTTAACAATGAAATGAATGTTAGAGATGTGATATTAACTTAGCATTTGAAAGTCTCAATTCGCTTGGGAAATCGAAAGAAGATCACTGTCATAAGTGTAGTGTTAACTAGACAATGAAATGACGGTTAGACGTGTGATGTTTAACATAGCATTTTAAAGGTCTCATTTCACTGAGACAATCAAGGAGATAACTGTCATAGATGTAATGTTAATTTAACAGTGAGATGAATTTGCAATTTAAGCAAAGCAAGTTTGGTCAAAGGTGTGATGTTAACTTGACCAGGATTAGTCTTGTGATTTGAGCAAATTTAGTCAGAGGTATGATGTTAACTTGACCGAGATTTGTCTTGCGATTTGAGAAAATTTGGTGGACTTGTCACTCTATTGAATAGAATTGACAAGTAAAATTTTACCACTGGGGATAGACCAAAGTCTTACTATCAGAGGTGTAATGTTAACATGATAGGTTTGATCTGTAATTCATTCTGTTGAGAACGTGAGTACAGCTTTTTGTGGATCTACCTTTCCATGAAAAAGAATTTGTAGAAGATTTTGGTGGGGATTAAGGAAATGAGTGTCAGAGGTAACTGTTAATGTGACAAACATTGATTTCCCTAGAGAATGAAGATTTACTATAGAAGTGTAATGTTTAACATAAGAGTAATGAGATTTTGCGATTTAAGCAATTTAGGTGGACATGTCATTCTATTGAGGAGAATGACAAGAGGATATTGGACCCATTGGGACCTATTGAGATTTTTAACGTTAGAGGTATAATGTTAACTTGACAAACTTTATTAGGGACTAGGAAATATCTTATCAGAAGTATGATGCTAACTTGATAAGGGTTCGTTTTCTATTAGAGATATGATTTTGAATATAACAATATTTTGAGTGGAGTTGCCATTCTATGGAGAGATGGACAAGTGGGGTTTGATCCACTGGGGATATGAAAATTTTACTATCAGAGGTATAATGTTAACGTGACAGGTTTGATCTATAATCATTTCACCGAGAAAACGAATATAGCTTTTTATAATCCTACCATTCCATGGAAGTAATTGGTAAGGAATTTGGCGGGGAAGACGGGATCAGGTCCCTGAGGATTTTTAGCAAACCCTCAGCTATCAACAAATTTGATATACCTTTACCAACTACCATTTGAGTTGGGTTAGCCATGCTATTTCCCTCAACATGATGAGTTGTCGAGAATTTTTCATTGAGTTTAGAAGCCAACTTTTTCCTCTATCCTTAGCCATCGGAGGCTTTGGATTGTTATTTCACAGATAACTTCTAAACTCTTGCTTGGAATTAAAGAAGTATAAACTCTGTGGAAAACTTACAGGAAAATTATCGTTCCTATGAGTACTTCTTTGATCAGAAGTGTATTGTTGAACTTGATTAGGGATAGTACTTCTTTGTTTGTAGTAGTACATGATGTACTTCCAGAGGATTTTTATTCCATGGGGATGACAAATACCAATGGAATGATTAAAATGTTCAGAGGTAACCGTTGAACGTGACAGTCATAGACGTCAGATCATCTCGTTGGCCAGTAGAATCAATGCTACATGCTCTTGTAATCTTCCTGATTTACTCTTGCAACTATGTATTCTGCTCGTTCGTCTTGTAAGACTAGTTGCTTTTAGGTACGACTTTGAGTTATTCCTATTTGAGCTAGGAGTATGGTTTGTAGGTTTTGGCGGCAAGTCTTTACCAGTATAGACTGTATCATGCCACTTAGACATTGGAGTACCATACTCCAAAATCTCTCCACAAATGCTTTAATGGACTCTTCTTTCTTTGCATTGTAGCAAGGAGAGTTGGCACGGATACTTCGATGTCATCTTCGAAGAATCGAGCCAGGAAGAGCTTCTCGAGGTCGACCTATTTCTTGATAGAGCCGGTAGGAAGCTTCATGAACCATTCAAGGTAACCCCCTTGAGGGTGCCGATGAATAAATGAGCCATGATGGCATCATTTGAAACTAATTCCCTGTTTGAAATTTGAAGTAGTATATATATTGGTTCGGCGAACCTTTGCCATCGAAGGTGTACGATTCAGTGCCTTGAACTTGGGAGGATAAGGAGCTGAATCCCACTCGACCGGGTATGGTTTGACCACTCCCACTTCTAAAGATTGCTTTGATTTGAGATAGCCTCCAGGCATCTCTCAAGCTCGTTCATCTTCTTGACATGATTATCTTCTGAATTCTCTAGTTCTTTAGAAGAAAAAGACTTAAGATTTTCATATTCAAAGTTATTTTCATTGCCATCAAGTGTTCAGAGATAGAATTTTCACCCTCCTTTTTGCCCTTACTTTTGCAAGAAGAAGTTTTAGTCTTTTGACTCTTTGTCTTTGTTGACTTTTTAAGGAAAAGAGCTATCATCTTCTTGAGATCGTTGATAGACTCTGGTTTGGCCTGAAGCATCTCATGCTGCGTTTGTTGTACTCAAGCTCGCCTCAAATTTTTTGGCTATCCCTTCTGGATCATCAGCCATATATGTGAAGGTTCATTATCCCTATAAGAGTTAGAAGAATGGGATCCCACGATTGCAGAGTGCTCATCGTCTTTTTAATCCTTCTAGCCAGCGAATTGTAGTCGGTTGAGAGATTGTTCTGGTTCGGATCCGAGTACGTCAATAAATTTCTTCAGGCTCGATCAACATTTCTTTCAAGCCTGCGAAACATTCAGTATCCAACTCCTCAGAACTAAGGACAAGTTGCTTCCCTTTCGACTTGCTTGGTGTTGTACTTTGACCCACCATGTTGGAAGTCACCTTCAGATACTCAGCGTCAGAAAAGACTTCTTTGAAAGTACACTAGAGGGGGGTGAATAGGTGTACGGCTAATCTAATGAACTAAATGC